>PNEQ01122007.1:0-47907 GCA_003012365.1 Medauroidea extradentata
ACACTCTTTATTGGCTACATTACTGCTTACCATGAAACGCAGTGCAATTTCTCAATACATGTAAAGCAAAATTTCTATACCTTTGAATTAAAAATATGGTTATTAGCAGGGAAAGAAAGGTTAGCGATTTAGCGAGGGAGGGGGTGAAGGACATTATATTCAGAGCACTGAGCTCAAAACATTGACCGGCCGCCACTGTTAGAGCATAAATAAAAATGTTTGTTTGAAGAACCAATTTGACGTGTGTGTTCTTTAACATGTTTGCACTAAATTTGTTTTATACGTTAAATGCAATTTGTAAACAAACAAAGCATTTATACATCAGGGGTATAGCGGAATCGTAAGGCGAGTTCTGGGCGAGAAGACTGTCGACAGCTGAATGTCTTGCGCTTAAAGACGAAGGGCAACAGATGAGCAGACCAGAGTCAGAATATACCCTACCCGAGTGTTGCGATTACACACAATTTCAAAATGGGTATACTATTGTATAACTTCCGCAAACTGTAGTCAATGGACCCATCTTCGATCTTTACACTTCTATTATTTTCACTCAGCTAACTTAGGCCTACACAAAATTGATATGAACTCATTGATTATTTAATTATTTATTGACATAAATCGTAAAGTCCGAAACATACAAAGGTAAACACTTGGTACGTTATTTGGTAAGAAGTATGTAATGAATATTTAGTTGTCACCGAGAAAATAATAATCAGAGGAATTACTAGTTGAGGATCTCTCCTGAGCTTGATAGAGGTTATGGTTGGCAGATTGTTTCTTCTCACTGCCACTTGGGTAGATATGCGCGCTTCAGTCCCGGTGTGTGCAGCTGGCCAGGTGTGCTGTGTGCGCAGGTCGTGATGGGCGCCCTCTTCCTCTCGCTCAACCTGATGAGGGACTGCCGGTTGCACTTGGTCGAGTACCGCCACTCGGCGCTCGCAATTAACTACACGACCATGGGCATTTCCGTGACGGTGACAGCCCTCAACCTGATGATCAGCGCCTTCGACCCGGGGCTGGGGCGGCTCGTCGACTCCTCGGTCTTCTTCGGCGGCGAATAGCTGGTGACTGGCTCATAGCTCGCCGTTCTCTCCTCTTAGCCGCACTTACTCACTTCGCATGTCTCTAAGGCGGTGCGACGTCCGGGATTCTTCGTCGATTGTCGACACATCATGACGACATACTAGTCTCGTACATACCAAAGCGTCCCTCTTTTGCGGTCATCGAACTCGGTGGCACGTACACATCAACCTCGATCGCGACACATCGACCTCTATCTCGACAGATCGACTTCGATCTCGACACATCAACCTTAATATCGTCATTTCGACCTCCATATCGACACATCGATTACTAACTCGACATATCAACCTCGATCTCGAAACATTGACCTCGATCTCGACACATCGACCTCTAACTCGACACGCTGACCTTGAACTCGACACATCGATCACAAATCGACATAACAACATCCAACTAGACACTTCGACCTCCAACTCGTCATATCGACCTTGACATGTCGACCTCAACGTAAGGGCAATTATATAAACCGTATGTTGTTCTTGGCCGTGAATTGCGGTACTTATTATATTTTTTTTAAAAGGAATCTCCCAACTACGATCGTGATATCTTCAATTCCGTCTAAGTAACGTTATCAGTGACAGCTTGTTTTCGCGTCTTAATAAGCCTTAATAGCATCTTAATAAGTCTTATTAATAAAAATAAAATATAAGTAATTTTTAACACAGTAAACATTAATTTCAATATCAATCTGTAATATTTTACTGTTTGATCTCACAGGCAGAATAAAAAAAAACACGTTCGAAATATGAATATCATGATTGCCAGTAATTATATTTTCTCAAGTTTTACACAGGCTTCAAATTTTGACTTTGTGATGTCGAATTCATCACATTAGCTGTTTCTAAAACAATGTCGACCAGCTCATAAACACAATTAGCATGTCGCACTGCCTTAGTGCCTGTTATACCACCACACGCATTTGGTATTTGTTGCAATCCTCGCCTTTATGTATAGGGTTGGTTCTAAAGAACAGAACTTAAAGCTTGGAAGATTTCGTACTTTTTCGGAAAATATTAATTTGTTAATTTTTACTGAAACTTACTGTTATTGTGTATATAACTAGTTGTTAAAATGTTTTTTTTAATCCAGTAAATTTTATTATGATTTTGACGGTTGTTTCGAAAATATAGACACTCGTTAAGGCTTCGCTCTTCAGTTTTGCAGTTGATTCGAAAATAGTTTTTAACGCAAATTAATACATATATCAAAAATTCATTCTGGCAGTTTTAACACTTATTTACCATCGTTTGTATCTGAATTTTTCTGTTGCAATACACCAAACAGATTTTTAGATATTTTCCCCTGAAATAGCACATATTTTGTTATCAAAATAAGCCAAAATGAAGAAAATATTTTTTTGCTAGCAAACGGTACTTTATTAAAAAAAAACGCTCTGGCAAAATTGTGTATCGTATGACTGTACACAATCTCAAAATTAAAAAAAAAAAATGGTTAAAAAATATTTAATTTATTTTCAATTGTTTGAAAGAAATGAAAGATCATGGCCTTAATGAAAGGTAGCTGATGATCTGGGGGAAAAAAGTCACTCGCTGAATCATGACACATTGTTATATATATATATATATATATGTAAATGACTACATGACAAGTCTTAGTTTCTGCATGTAAATACAACAAACGTAAGTAACACGTGAACTTGGATTTAGCTTCTCGTGCGTAACACTTGAAACATCTTATACACAATAACTAAGAGGATGTCTCAAAACCCAGCTTTCCAGTAGGGCCAAACTATATATCGTCGAAGGAAGTGCGGAGGCCCAGAAAAAGAAGTTATTTGATTCTTTGAAAGTAGTGTGTTTTGTGTTTACTCTGGTTCATAATGGTGCTTTGGAAGTAGCAGGTTTTTTCTTCCTTTTCAACTTTTCAACCAATCGTGTACGCAAAAATTGTTAACACCGGGCCACATACTTATCGCGAGCTGCTGGTTTAAAGTGAAGTTGAAAGAGATTCTGGTGAGCACTTAGCACATGTTTTGAGCGCTGGTGAGGGATGATGTGAGGTGAGAATTGGGCATTTAGAGTCAGACTGGCTCGCGCGCCAAATGACCCTACCACGCCTAAGCGTTAGTCAATAAGCCAGCTTAGAGGCTTTCAGCCAACTGCTTTTTCTGTATGACTTCAAGTGATGAAGTGATCATGTTTTATTGAACGCGACTATAGCAGTGTTCACCGTACGTTGGTATCGTTGTTCCGTTTGTCAAGTTATTAAACTCTAACATCGATTCGTCTAAATACTCCATTTTTTGTTATGTTGACAGGGCAGTAAATTGTATTTATAGCTCCCGTGCGGTTTTGAAAGTACTACTGTGTTATCATATACAAAATGCTTTCTTTAATTTGGTGAATGTAACAGGTACACATTTTATAAATTTGTAAAAAAAAAGTCTTGTTTCAAACATCCTGGAACGAAGTTGGAGCGCCAGATATTTAAAGCACGTTGTGTTTGTGCGGTGTAACATACGTGTCTGTCTGTCGCGTGACGGTGATACCACAAAATGCTAAACACTAAGACGTAAATTTAATTCACGACCGAGAAACGACACAGCAGAACATCATCAGTAGATGTTTTACCGCTCATATTTGCTGCCACTGACGAACGTGGGCACGAAAAGAGCTTACTATTGCGTTTGCAAGAAATGCTGCCTGCGAGGTCTGCAACCCGCACAGCTTTCCAGTGTGTATAGTTGCTTGCTGTAAGGCGCTTATCGACCCGGCATGCTGCAGCGAACACAGTATCACAATTTATTATTGGTAACGACACGTGAATATCGCGTTATCTGACAGCAGACTAGACTCCAAGTTACTGTATGCTATTGGCCGGCAGAATGTTTGGCAGACTTCTTCCGCCAATGATATAAGGTCAATTGTAATTTGCCTACTACCCTGTGATATAATTATGCATCTTTAATATACGAAGGGCCAGAATCAATAACTCACAAAGTGTGTTTAGATGAGTATAGGCCAGTTAATTCTAGCTTGCCGACAAACAGTAACTTATTGGTTGTTTCGTTAAAGTCAGCATTTTTGGAGACCCTCTTGTGAAGAATGCTTATCAAAAATGATATTTTTATTATGACCGCGGCGTTGGTTTTTGAGTAAGATAAAATCTATGCACTGTACCTACGTCTTGAACTATTATGCTCATAATTTGTGCCGGGAAGCTACAAATTTGTTGAAAAGTACAAACCAAACATGACTTTAAAGTGCTCACTTGCTGAGCTCAGCTTGCACCACCTTTTCCAGTCTCGTCAG
Organism: Medauroidea extradentata; assembly: GCA_003012365.1. Classification (NCBI taxonomy): domain Eukaryota; kingdom Metazoa; phylum Arthropoda; class Insecta; order Phasmatodea; family Phasmatidae; genus Medauroidea; species Medauroidea extradentata. The sequence goes on from PNEQ01122007.1 coordinate 4,356, forward strand.
TTTAAAATGAACCTTCCTGTACATAATGCAACTTAAGTCAAAATGTAATTATATAAATGTTACACAATTCTATGTGTCTCATGAATGCCGTATTACGCACTAAGCAATTTTGGTCGCGTAAAATAGAAATGTAACATCTCAAAATAATATTGTACCATGTTCTCATAAAGGAATCTTATTTATAAAAAAACACGGTATTGGGACGTATTATAAGGACTATATTCCAAAGAAAAAAATCATGCGATTTTTCGTCTCTCAGTCTTGCGATTATCTTCCATTAATTTTTTTATCGTATGTAAAATGTACGCGTTTCAGTTTTTTTACTTTTACGTTTTTGTCTATAAAATATATTCACTTATTTGTTTGGTTAAGCTTTTTACATAAATATCACAGTGATAAGACGCACTGCATTCTGCTTTAGCATGTTGATGAAACTTTTTCCTTTAAAGTATTCTACTTTTGTGACACTGCTTTTAAGGAGTGTGGAAAGGTACGTCGTCGAGCGGGTGACTGGATTACTCATTCGTTAATAAAATCTGAACTACTCTTCAAAATTCAATGGATTTTTGTTTGCCGAGCAGATATTTTATCAGCAGACGTGTATTTATATAGCACTATGCGGTATTGTACTTCACTTTCGAATAAAAAAAGTAAAAACAGATTTTAGAAAAATAAGGGTTTGAAACCAAAAAGTCTACAAAAATGGAAAACTGTCATTTTTATACATTTTAATATGACAATATCTAGGCCTCTATGATTACCGAATTTCAAAATTTCTCGCATTTTGGTTTGAAAATAATTTTACTATGCAAAAATATCCACGCGAGAGGTCTACTGATGTTTAAATTATTTGCAAATCAAACCGCAAGTATTTTTGAAATTCTGTTATTAAACATACCTATGTATCATCATATCAAAAATTATAAAATTACAGTTTTCCATGTTAGTAGATTTGTGGTTTCAAGCCCTTATTTTTCTAAAAACGGTTTTATTTTTTTACTCGAATGTAAAACATACTAAATACCGCATAGTGCTATATAAATAAACGTTCGCTGATAAAATATCTACTCGGCAAAAAATCTCATCTAATTTTGATACGTAGTTCAGATTTTATTGACGGTATAGTATTCCAGCCGTCCGTTCGAGACCGTACCTTTCCATGCCCCTTAACTCGCGGTAAGTAGTTTATTGGAAGAAAAGTGTAATCCAACTCGTTACAACACATTTCAAGCAAAGGCAAGGACCTTCCTTACGTTTATCTCCGTGCAAGGGAAAGAGTTTGGACATGGATGATAGTTACCGAAAGCGTATCAAACAGCGCTATAGGGTGCAAGCGGACACGACATGTCTATTGCACGGTCACAGATCTGCGCGGTTGGTCGCTGTGCTAGAAAGTAGGCAAGGCTGCTCACGTCTTTGTACCGTGGAGAGTTGCCTCAACCATCTCTGCAACACCAACTTTACACGGTGTGTTTCCCTGGTTGCGTGAAACGCCACGGTCACTGCTTTAGTAACCCTGGGGGGGGGGGGGAGGTGGTGTTGTAGTAGGGCTGGATGTGTCGTAAAGCAAGACTAATTTTTCTCCACGGTCTTCAGCTAGCTTGTTGGCCTACCACACCGTCGTCACCGGGGGTTGGAGGCCGCAGTGGTTGAATGGTCAGACCATTCGCCTCCCACCAAGGCGACCCGGGTGCGATTTCCCGCCGGGGTCCGTCCCTGGATCTTGGCATGTGGGAACCGTGCATGATGTTGCCACTGGTCGTTGGGTTTCCTCGGGGACCTTCCGTTTCCCCCACATTTTCATTTCAGCACTGATCTAAACTCACCTCATGTGACCCCTCACCAGCGCTAAAGACCTCGAAGTTAAGTGCTGACCAAATTATCTCACTCATTCACTCGCCGGGGGTTAAGAGATCCTGAATGGACCGGGTTACTCTCGCCGAGTTCGTCGCTTATAGGAAAGGAATATCCACTCAGGAAGAGAGACTGTATTGACTGGAGGTATGACATAACTTATCTATCTCAATGCATTCACACCTATGTGACTTTCTTCGTTTTATAACGAAAGTATCCACACAGTTTATAGAGGCATGACGTAACATATCTAGTTCAATGCATGCATGCATATGTACCTCGCGTGACGTCATAACTACTGGTGAGAATACTTGGTCTATGTACGTTACTATAATGGGTGTTGGCAGTCCCAGAACATTTTTAACTGTCTTCCTACCTGTGCTTGAAATGTGTTGTAGCGAGTTATGACTGTCTTTTTTGCGAAACTATTTAAATTTTCACTACTTTTGTACATATACGAAAAGAACTGACATTTCAGCATAATACCCTAGAAGTTTAAAAATTCAGCCAGTGTACTAGAAGCTTTGCATGCCCCTTAAAAAGGCTATCAGCGGCATTTCCAGGTGGCTGTATGTGATAAAATATCAACCAGTCTTGAGCTATCGAGAGTGAAACTTACAAACAAGAAAGTTAAATATGCTGTGCTGAGTTTGTTAAACAATTTCTGTTCTACTATAAAGTTATTCACTACCGGTATTTTGTCTACGATGCTGACATGCTCATGGTTAGAGAGAGAGAGAGAGAGAGAGAGAGAGAGAGTAAGGGAGAAGACTCGCACAGATGTTAAAAATACTACGTCTGATTGCATTAACGTATTAGTATGTTGTTGTTTAAACAGCCAGTAATATTATTACCAATAACCAGTATAGTTTTATCGGACCTTTAGTGTAGTGTACGAGTGCCTTTTCTCTTTATGTGAGCAGCTAACTTTGCAGCTACTGCTTCTGATAATCTGTCGTTTAGAGTTGTTTATGAAACTTAGGGAATATTTTCCCCAATGCATTGCTATGTGATTAATTCACTAAGTTCCTTAGCTACAATGAAGAACTAGTAGATATTGCACAGAGTAAACTAGTAGTTGCTCCGCTGTACCTCATGTGCTTATTATTTATTCTTATATCTACTGTGTATGGCTTGAGTGCTCTGTGCTTACACAAGACTGATTTACCCCAGCAGTTTACTGGTGTTCTTTTGTTAGCCGTTAGAAGCGACATGACAGCACCCGAGATGTATTGTATTCAGCAGCTGAATGCCTGTTACGTAGTCAAGCAAAACAGCACGTGCATGACACACCTATACAACACCTGCCGGCACGCCTGATTGAACTTCGTCTCCTGAAGTCCGCTGTAGATCAGCAGGGTGTCCACTTAAATAACTGTTTACAATTCCCCACATTTTTCCTGTCTTCCAGGCAGTACCTTATAATTTTCCCAAACTAATTGTCAAAACTAACAACTACCTATCGCACCTTATTTTTCCTTGCCGATGAAATAAACATGTCATCAGTATAAAACATAAGTTTACAAGTACTCGCAGAAACCAATGCCAGCAGATAAAAACACATACAAAATAGGACGATACAAATGTCTTGTGCCGATGCAATGTTTTGCTGGCTAGGCTGACTTCATCAGAGCCTGCACAGTCCGTGCAAAAAAAAAATGCTTTGTTGGTTTCGTGTGGATTTCTACCTTCAAGTACTAGGTATGCGAGTACTTGTAAATATCTGCTTTCAAAGTTAATACAGCATGTAATTAGTCGCACAGTACCTATTTATCGTTCCATTATTTTATACTTTTATTTTTTTAAATTTAAACATATATAAATAATAAAGAAACTTCAATGATTTTTTAAGCACTGGAGCATTTTTTACTTTTTTCTTAGACCAAAGCTAAAATTCCCTGACACTGCCACGTTTTCCCTGATCTCCTTGTGGGTGGACACCCTGATCAGTAGCGTGTAGCCATGTTGTTGTACGTGCTGCGGCTGTTTCCCCGCAGGTCGGCGTGGGCGTCATCTTCCTGGCGATCGGCGGCCTCAACATCAACCACCAGGGCGACCAGAGAGCCGCCCTCATCCTCAACGACCTCTCCCTGGTCCTCGTCTTCGCCATATCCCTCGTCAACGTCATCATCTCCGGCTTCGGCATGGAGCACTCCAGCCAGCCTCTGCAGCTCGTCTCGGCGCGGGACCCTCCGTCCTCCAGCCCCGTTGTCTAGTCCTGCACCTCCGTGCTTGACAAGCATTCAGCACACCTTTGTAGACCTTTACAATAAGTCGCGAGGCTACCCTGGGTTTTGATTATTTCAACCACAGCTTACGACGGCTTTAGCAAGGGAAAATCCTTCCACATTGCTGCACTGGCATCGGTAAGGGGTCGAACTTATGACGTCGCTTACGGAGAGAACTTCGGGCGGAAACCCGAATATTGCCGACAAACGAAGTCCTCTTTATAAGCTCCACCAAAAATTCGACCCCTTATACAGACACCCACGCAACTAGTGGTGGAATTTTCTCTTGCCAAACCTGTTCTAACCTTCAGTAAAGTCAATCTTACCCAGGTACAGAAATATTTCAAGTCGAAGCGTTTGAAAAGTGACCTGAGAGAAGTTTTCTTGCGTCCAAAAATGGTAACCGAGTTGATTGCTTGCATATGTTTGATTATAAACTGGCTAACCTCTTGTTATCGAGCATCCTTGTCACGTGACCGAAAAAAGCTAACTAACTCTAGCAGTTTAGTTTTCCTGAACAGCATATTGTCTTATCGTGCGAGCAGCGTGCATCCCTTCGAATATATGCCCATGATTTTATAGATCCCTGGATACAGGTGATCTGCAGATATCCACTGAAAGGAATTCCCTGGTTTCGCATCGCATTGCCACCAAAAGTTCTTGTAAGCCAAAAATATACACAGAGTTGTCAACTAAATATTCTTTTGTTGGGCAGATTTTGATTAACTAGCGAAACTACTTTCTCAGCTGAACTGATGAAACAAGTAGGACATGGTACGCCATTGCAGCGCTATATCGTTGCAAAATATCAAGAACGAGAAGAAAATAACAATGAAAAAAACGAGCCTGGTTTGACTTTAGTCAACGTATACACAAGCAAATAAAAGTAAAACGATTTTATAAATGTATATGTTGACTGCAGCCAAACTAGGCTCGATTATTTTTATTAACTTTCTTTGTCTCATTTTTGGTTATCTGGGACGACATAATGCTGCGACGGCGTATGTTGTAAACAATTTGTTTCATCATGAATTCCCGTTACAAAAAATTGTCAAATGAGTTGTCAACTGAACTGTTTTACTAGACCAACTAAATTAGCTCATTATGTCAACAAACTGTTTTATTATAGCAAGTCTTTTGTTCTATAATGTAGAATAGTACACTTTGTTCAGGCATCTATGTTTTGAAGTAGTTATAACAGTTACCAAGCTTATCTTGTAAACTGTGGTCACTGGATGATACGGGATGTTGTAAAGTTGTGCTGTCAGTATGGTCAGCTGCTTGCTTCTCAGGTACGGATGTAATAACCTTAGCATTGGCCTGGTGTTGGCGTGAGGACATCGCAACACTGTAACTCACGTGGACGTTCATGTGTGTTCCCGACGTGGGGCAAGGCGTTTTCCAGAATTGCTTCCTGCAAGTTTGGCAGGCCCTGGTCTATAGTACAGGTGATTCGAGATAAAGTGAGCACTTTTTGAAATCCTAGTTACTTTATTCCTTTTAGTTAAATTATATTTGACTGCCACTTTTTAGTCCAAACAAAAATTCAATGAAACTGTATATATTTTACCGAAGTCACCAGTTAACGACTAATGGCAAAATAAATAAAAAAATTTAATTATTATTTTAGACAAGATCTTCAAAAATCCTCACTTGATTGCGAACCACCTATGCCTGTGCCCTTAACGGTCAACCAGGAGTAAGTTTAAAATCTTATAGCTGGAAGTTATGCCAAGACTCGCCAGAAAGAAGCTTTATCTCAGGACCTGTATAGCACTCAGACAGGTTTTATGGACAGAAGGTCAGGGCTTCTTCAATCCCTGCAAAAGTAATGCAGCACGTGTCATGTCTGGGCTTGTCTCTTCTCCTTGACTCTTATAATTCACACCATTGTTCATTGCTTGCCTTTATGTCTGTGTTCTTATCAAACCTAACATCCTCGCCTCCTCATGGTTCATCAGAATCGTGCAAGGCTATCCAGCGATCGAACTCTTCTAGTCACCTGACAATCTTGACTAAAAAGGTATTCCAAATCTGGTGTTTCGACCACAGAGGACTCAGCAGTGAAAGAAGTGACGCAGAGGAGTGTGGCTGGGCTGTTGTGGCGTTGTTGACGATGCGAGCCGTGCGCGGTGTTCCCCCAGGTGACGGCCGCCCTGCTGTCGCTATCGCTGACGCTGCTCAACATCAACCACCCGGGCCAGCAGTACGCGTCGGCCGTCGTCAACCACTGCCTACTGGGTTGCGTCATGGGCGCCATGGTGTCCGACGTCATCAAGATGAGCTTCGGCCTGGACCCGGCCGTTCCCGTGCGCGGGCCACCACCCTCGACTCCAGGCGGCTTTAACTCGTCGTCGGCGACCGTCCGTCGGTGAAGCCGCTGATCTGCACCGATAATACTGGGTTGAAGCTCACTCACTGCCCACTTCGCAGTTACGGCTCGTTCACAGTCGACATGGCGCGAATAAAATACACAGCACAACAAAGTCAAAGCCTATAAATGTGTGACTTACTTAAGGGTGAAAAGTTAATGCATTAAAAAACGTTGCACTTGTGTTATCATTTATGGTTCTCCAGTAATCTTCAAAGCTTATTTTATCTTGGCGGAAATAGGGTGGTTTACTGTCATTTTAAGGAATATAAATATTTGTGCAGAATCTTCGAAAATATACAGGTATGTGTAATAAAAGTTTATCACAGAATGTGTCATAAAGGCGTTCTATCAGCGAAAAGACCGCACGTCAGTAAGGTGATTTACGCCTAAGAATCGGAGGGGGAGGGGGGAGGACATATTGCGTGTACAAGCAGAGTTTTTTGTGCAGGTCAATAAGAATGCGAATCGTCATTACTTTTTCACACATTCCTTTATGATTCACCAGACAAAATTTATTGTCGTATACATTTATGCCTATTGTATACGGACAATTTCGCTTGTTACGATTTGTTATTTGAACCATGTCGATTTTGGACGATCACTTACCTGTCGCTCTCCTTCTCAGTCTTAGTCTGGACACTAGCGTATCTACCAACGCCATAGATTTAACCCACTTATTGACTGGTCTAGTTCTTGAAACTTGAGTCAGCGCGCTAGCACAGTGGCGGTGTTTAAACATGGTTGTTACTATTAGTACCGCTGGCTTAGTGTCATCCATGGCCGTACCTAGCAATAGTTTATGGAGGAGTTTGCAACTGCCATTCGGCAAACTATATTTATTTGTTTGGGATTCTTAAACGCTGACACAATCACCAATTTAATTATAATCATTAATGTACCTTCGTGTTTTTGAAAAAACGTTGTGAGGGTTGCAATGCTAAACATTTTATAAATTAAAATATTAAACATTATTTTTTAAAAGAATGGGAAAGGGATGAATCTCAAATCCCCTCTTCCACTATTTTTTACGTCTTGAATAGCGCGAGACTCGCCAGATAAGTCTCTTACTAATATATTTCTTTAATTCACTAAAATAAATGAAAACAACTGTATTTTCATAAACAACGAAGAAAAAAACTCAGTAGATTAACATACTACTAATTGAATCATTTAACCTACCGAGAATGATTATAAAACTATTTGGGGGGGGGGGGGAAAGATTCACAATACTCCCTGGCATCTAAGTTACAAAATAAATTGAACTTTTGACAGTCGTCGTACTCCAGCAACGTTAAAACCTCACAACTGCGCAAGTGGCGCCGACGGTTATTTCACGAACTAATTGAGTCGATGAAGAGGTCAAGTGTTCAAGTCGATGTTCCGACTGTTCTTCTAATATCGTGTTCTCCGAGAATACTGCCTGGTGTACATTCAAGTTACAACTCACGAAAATTGATGTTAATACAGTTGATGGAGATAACATAACAGTTCATTCTACTGCTTAGTTGTTAGCCCGGAATCTGTCTTACGAAGTGAATTGCTGCTAAAGCGCATAAATTGATGGTCTCTACTAATTACTTAGCGAGATTGATTTATTCGTACTATGGAAACCTATGTTCGCAATTTAACATTTGTTTCTTAGTACTGTAAGGGATGACATATAGGCCTAAATGTGTAATTTTTACGAACAGTTTGTGTGATATTTAAGATTTAGTGTTACCTAAGCATAGATGTTGTGTCTTATTTAATAGCCTACCTAACGTAACATAGAAAAGTGTAGAAAATGTGATTATGGTAATTTCAGGACCTAAACATTACACATAAACACGAGTATATTTACTGTGTACACTAACAATTTGGTTCAGATTATCACTACAATTCACTATAACGTTTAGCCTAAGTAGCTACTAATTACCTACGCGGTTTAAATATATGCTTTATAGGAAAAATACATATGCCCCCAAACGGCCACAACTCAGATGTTTTCACATATCTCCAAAACTTTATCCATATAGCAATTTTTTAAACTTAATTTTAATCACTTTCAATTAATCTGAAACTTTATTAACCTTGAATGCAGGTTAAATACATCCTCCTATGAGACGAAGACAATTGAGTCCATAACCCATTGCCACTGCTTAGCAAAAGTGGAATAAATATCGCATCTAAGTGTTAAGAACTGAGGTCATTTAGTGACAGTACACTGCGTAGATTATTCTGTCGCCTATAACCCGTTGTTAGTTGTAATACACTGCAATGGTTATACTGAGTTACTCTATATTCCGGCGATATCCTCTTTGAAGAAAATATCAGGTACGGGAAACACTGCAGGATAAACCGTTATCGTTGAAAACCGCTACGCGATGAATTCTTAAATAAAATAATAGTTTTATTTACAGAAAATATAACTTATATTATTTTAATTTTTAGAAGCCTGAGCACTACAATGCGTTAAGCCAAAAAACGCAACAAAATAACTTACCAAACACACTAATCATGAGCACGTTTTATTATTTAGTTGCATAGTTAATTTTGTTTCCTTTGTTTTGTGTTATTTGTTTTGAGGTTTTCTGAACTTGCTTTCTTTTCCAGATCAGTTTTCTTAGTTTCGTAGCTGGTCGGCGACTCCGTTTTGTGTTGATAATTTTTTACTGTTACTTTGTTTTTTGCTAGTTTTGTGTTTGGTTCACACGTTCACCCTGAGTTTGCGCTTTTTTTTCCCCTTCCTGCGGCGGCGAGCAGGTGGTGATAGGCATCATCAACGTGACTCTCGGCTCGGCCTTCAACATCAACAAGCAGCCGCATCAGCGCGTCGCCAACATCTGGAACAACGTCGTGCTGGCGCTCAACATCATCACGACGGCCATCAACGTCGTCATCAGCGCCTTCGACATGCGGCAGACGGGCGGTGGACCCCTCGGCAGGTTCTTCAACGCGACCACCACTCCGTCGACCGGCGCGCTCGCCGCCTGAACGCTCTCCTCGCACACTCGCGCGTTCAAGTCTCCAGACCACGGTCGTAGAAGAACAGGTCTGGACACTCTCCTATCTAACAATGTATTTTGCTTGACCCCCTTGTTGTTTGGCTGTAATTCGTCAAGTTACCGAGAATGTCGTACTTTTTGGCGCTGTTTTCCGGGCGGTCGGACTCAAACTCCGCCCACTTTTTTCCACTGTTAAATTTATAAAGTAAATAACGATTGCTGGAGCCTTTTCCTAAATTTATGAGCGAAGAAAGTATTTAATACATTGATAAAAAATACGTTTTGTTAAATTGTTTATCTTAGCGGAAAGGAAGTGGGCGGAGTTTAGTCCGACCACCGTAACATCAGCGCCAATAAAACACAATATTCTCGGTAACTTGGTGAACTACAGCCAAACATCAAGGGGGTGAAATATCCAGGCGAGTGTCCAGACCTGTTCTTCTACGACCGTGCCACAGACACTGCTGAGGTTACTTCTACCACACGTTAAGGTTCTTATAGGCGGTTCGGAATAAAGTGAGCACTCGAAAAAGCCCTGCTAAAGATCTATTTCCAGCCAATTCGTATCTTTTCGCGTGTAACAGCTAACGCCGGGAAAAGTTTAACTTCCTGGACATGTCACTTTATGTTTGCGCGTGTAAGATAAATCGATGTGTACTTGTATAGTTTGATAAAAAAAGAAGTTAATTAATTATATAAAATACAGTTATATCGCTGTCGGTTGAATTTGTTTCAGTATTATTGTATTTAAATACGAATAAACACGGAACTATGTTGTGTTATTTCGCTGTCAACAATACAAGCAGTAAGGTGACTACAGTTAATGTTGAATTATATGCAGTAACGTCTAGTGATATTTTTCAAGGTTAAATCTTTAGTGTTCACTTTATACCGAACGGCCTATATCTAGGTAGGCTGCGTGGGTGTATGTGAGGCACAAAACCGAAAGAGAGTTAAGAGTGACGTTGGTCGGCGTATGTAATGTATTATCGCCTCTACACGCAAACCCAGCTACTGGCGCCCAGAGCCTTACTATTATTCATTTTCCTATGGGACATTAAGCGGTGGCCGTATTGTTTTATTTACGATATCTATGGTTCAAATTCCAGCGCCTATTTCTGTTATTGTGTTTTTTTTAATTCGGTTGGAATTTTCCTAGATACGGCAGTTTAAAAAAGCAGTTTTTAGCCATTTTAAGGGTCTTGAAAATCATGTTTCCAATAAGCGATCCTAATTTTTAACTGATAGGTACGTTGTTTGAAATATGTTTTATTTTCATAGATGTACAAACGTAATGCGCGTTGAGATGTTTCTTCCAAATATAATTACTTGTAACTCGCTGCAATGCATTTCAAGCACAGGTCGATAGGAACCTTAAGTATCACAATGTAATCAGTTACGCAAGGGACAACTTTCGCTGCTAGTTGCGCTAGTATCTGTAAGGACACATCTTTATGCTGGCGCTTGTGGAGAAAACTTCGTTCTTCGGCAAAGTTCGGTTTTGGACCCGAAGTTCTCTCCATAAGCTCCAGCATCAAGTAGACCCCTTACCGACACCAGGGCAACTACCGGCAGAAATTGTCCCTTGCCAAACTAATAACATTGATCTTCCTAACCTGTGGTAGAATTAACGTTACCGCGGCTAACCTACCACTCCCGCAGCCAACCTTCGAAAAAAAAGTATAACTGCACAGAAATCACGTGAGCTAATTAATGTTGAGGACATGTGCAGAATATGAAAATCGACCTTTTCTTTCTTGTTCGTTTAGACGTAAATGTTGGCTGTAACAGGCTCAGGAAATCTGACAAAAATTAGATCTTGTAGTTTCTATTTGAACTGCTCATTAAAAGAATAACGTTGTATTGAATGACTTTATAACTCAGTTTTATAACCGTATGATTAAGATGAGGCTACGTCGTTCCGTATTTATGTTTCTAAACAGATTACAGTCTATCCTGATCAACGCATAAATATTGGCTTCATCTTTCTTCCATCCCTGTTAATACCCTCGATCCGCGAACAAAAACAGACAGGGAAATGTATTTTTAACTGGATTTCAGCAGCCAAAAATCATGAGATGATCAGTTCCATCGCAAATACTGTATTCTAAAGGAAGCAAAATTTCTGTAACTGATGTTTTAACGCATAACATTTTGGACATTTAAAACAAACCCAATATACTCAATTAGTATCCAGTGTACAACTTGTTAGTGTGATGTATGTATTGTATTACTGTAGCAACAATACAGAACGTAGAAGAGGCTGTGGTACTTGCAACTGCTTGACATGACTGAAATTATTTTTTACGGCAAACAAAAGAGATGGTTAGTAATTTGAACTCTGAAGATTGGTGTGGCAAGTTCTGTTGTACCAAACACACGGAAGTAATGAGTAAAACGGTAAAAGCATTTATCAATAATTCAACAACTTTTTTTTCTTAATATGACGATTGAATGATACTAGGAAGTTTATGTAATACTTTTCCAATCTGTTAAGCTTAACAAACTCTATGACCCTAATCGTTGCCAACTTTCGTAGCAGTAAATGTCGTTAACTGACAGAAGTATTCTGTATAGGTAACAGCACAGTCGCATTAACATGTTTCCTCAATAGTACTGAAATTAGAGGCCTATTTGGTCAACAAATTCTTCTTAGATTTGGAACCAAACAGATATATTATGTTACCAAACGTATTACTAACTAATATTATGACGAACAGGCAAAACTTGATTTTGTGTTTCGATAGACAAATTTGAAGTTCAGTCATCTGATCTCTCTTGTTGGGACAGCAAAATTACCATCCAGTAATGTTTTATTGTTGAACGAAATATTTTGTAATTAGTTTCCTCAGTTCAAGTTTTGGTGCGTTAAGCAAATTATCTTTTCGGAGATCTGAAATTAAAGTTACTATAGAACCGCCATAATTTATATCTACCAGTGTTAGTAATGGATAAAATTGATATGTAATCTGGCCACTATTTAAAACAATACCATCCGTCATGATTTCTTGTCTTGAGGAATGTGCATGCAAGACTTAAAGTGGGTACATGATTTGTATTTACTGTAATTTTAGCATTCATGTTTCTTTTAACAATAAGGCAGAAAATACTCTTATTTGATAAGACTGTGATGCAGGGAGACGAAATTGAATAATGTTTTGTGTGATATTGTATAACTTTTAGTTCATTTGGTTGTTACATTGATGTGTTTCTGACAGTAAGCCCAGAATGTATTGCATAGACTGAATGATAGACAAGCAAGAGTTCACTAAAAGAACTAAATACTTAAGTAAGTAAGTTTATTTATTAAAATTAGTTTTAGTAATCTTTCTTTGTGTACATACTGTTTGTGAATACGTCCATAAAATCTAAGATATTTATGTAATGTCATATGAATCAGTATAGTTGTTGTTCATTTGTTAGCGGCATTACACAGCCTTTATTTAAATGCACGCCTTTGTAATAACACAGGATCGTGTCAGCGCTATGTCAACATTCACGTAGATTTATTGTGCAGTTTTAAGAAAATGTATCATACTTGTTTATTTTACCGTTTAGGTAAAGGCTAACATAATGCCAATACTCGCAAAGTGTTCATTTTTGCCGTCCGATAACACAACACTCTTATTTAAATCCATATAATTGTGCCTTAAACATATGAAACTATTTTGCATTTCAAAAAATATATATAATCACTTATTTACTGATTTTACTTACTGACATATATATATTTTTTTCACGTTTCAATAACTACATTTGTAAATTAAACCAGTTTCTGTTCATGCTGTCCATCTTATATTCCAGGACAATCAGGTTGTTGTAATAACTAAGAACAAGCATAATTTTTTGTATCGTAAGAAAGGACTTGCAACTTTCTAGTTTTTCCAAATAACTGATACACAATTCTATTTAATCCCGAAACAGGATTTTTAATTGTATGATATACTCCAGAACACAGGTTATAGTTTTATATATTTTAATGGAAATGTTGTCGAATTCTCTGCAACTATAACAAGCGCCTTGGGCTTCTATATATTTAATATGTTAACCAGAATCTAATGTAATGTTCATATCTTAGTTCTACGATTTCAATACACACTATAAAAATAAAAAGGAAACTTATTTCTAACGAAAATATGTCAAAAGTTAGAAAATAATTCTTCGTTGACTTTTTTTTCTTGTGCAGTAATTTACAGTGACCTACTGAATTTTGAAGGGCCAAAAACACATTGTTGAAACAGTATTTTTTTTTTTGCAGAATAACTTTTAATGTTAAAGTATAAATATTTGTAACCCTGCGTTGTTTATGTTCTATTGTACTCCAAATATTAAAATATTGTTTTACAAGAAAAATAATTTGAGATTATTTGTGAATAAGGCTGAATGAAGCTGTTCTTGATCTGGATTTATTCATATATGTATTCAAGGGATCAAGCAGCCAACTCTACAAAACTAAATTTTGAAATATGAAAATGAAGCTCCAACCAATTACAGCCTTATTTTGCCTAATTAACTATCCTGCAGAATTGAGACAAATTGTAACAAAGATTTTTTTAAATACAAAGTTTTGTACAGGCCCAATAAATACATTTAAAGTGAACTGTTTACATTATTTTATATATATATCTTATTTCCTTGGATTATTTTGCGTAATAAATTATCTAAAATTTGGTTCTAATTCATTAGCAGTTTAACTTAACACGTTTGAACTCAAACTTTGAATGAATGACAATTTATAATTAACCAAATATTTTTAAGCGTTACAATGACGCATTCCAACATTGATGTGGGAACGCATTTTTTAAAACAATTTTCCATACTAAAACTTTACTGAAAACTGTGCACTGAATTAATAGGCAGTTGTTGAAATTTTAGTATTTTGGGTTGTTTACATTTTTTTTTTTTAATTTGTGTAATGGTAAAGTGTAGCCCAGACAGAAGAAATAACTTGCTACAAGTTTGCAGTAAGCTTGCCAATACAAGCCAGTAACCTTGCAGCAAGCATGAAATAGCAAGCCAATAAACGTGTTACAAGCGTGCTGCAAGTTGCCTAGTTTACACATTTATATCTTGCTGCAAGCTTGATTTGTAAGCTTGTTGCAAACTAGACTTGCAAGCTTTCTACAAGCTTGGTTTGCAAGACTGCTACAAGCTTAATTTTCAAGCCTGCAGAGTATATAAAAATTGTATTTTCTGCAATATTTTCACTATCATCCAAATTTACATCTTAAATATTGCTTGTTCATCGACTTTTGATGTTAATTACTGAACAATGAATTTCGGTTCCTGTGCCAAGAATCAAACCACTGACCCTTTGACTTCATTGCAGGTACGCTAACCACTTGACTATTACAAATACTTCAGAAGTGTGGTTGTGCGATTCGGTTGTACGAGAACGAACTTTGTTATGGAAATTCTGATGTTTGTGAATTTACTAACAACAGTAAGGTTATCAGTTTACTTGCAGTTATTCGTAATATCGTAATAGTTGTTCTAGCTAGCATAATATACAATGTTACTTTTTAAAGAGCTTGTTCATTTACAAAGTTAAGTTTAAACCAAGTTCGTTCATTATTGATGGGCACTTAGAAAATATTCCATGAATTAAGACTGCTAAGTAAAATTTCAATGCAATATCAGCTTAGTATAGGGGGACAGGATGCTTGCAGCTTATCACATGACCAGAATTGCTATGTAAGTGTAATTAAAGTCAAATACAGCTTTGTCGCAAACTTGATTCAGGCTTCCAGCAAGTCTTGTGAGCAAGCTTGTTATGGCAAGCCAAAATCAAGTGAAATGCAATCTGGCGTTAGCTTACGTCAATTTCGCAAATACATTCCAGGTCAAGTTGAACGCCAAAAATATATACTTCATAATCACGTGTGTGATTAGCTGGCGGCTGTCACGAAACGCATTTGACTACTGCAAGCCAGTAGTAAATAAGGAAATTATTCATAGAGATATCGCTTGTAATGTTGTAAGCCAATGAATAATCCACTGTATCCAGCGCGTGTACAGGACTGAGCAATCTAGGCTACTGCCAGATGAATCCGCGAAATTGACGTACCTCTACATATCCCAGACAGCAGAAAAAGCTTACTACAAGCTTGCTGCAAGTATATCAACGGAAACCAGCAACTTTACAAGTGTGTCACAACAAGCCTGAAAGCTTGCTGCAAACCTGCTGCAAGTTGCCTAGTTGACACCTTTTTTTAATTGTTACAAGCTTACATACTAAACTTCATTTAAGGTAAACTTCTAAGCCATTAAGCTTAACGTAAGCTTGCAAGAAATTTAACTGCAAGCATTTTTCTTAAATACACTTGCAGAAAGCTTGTCATGCAAGCCTGGAAACTAAAAAATTCTTATGCCAGCATACAAGCTTAAGTTAAATGCAAGGCTTGCAGTAAGCCTACCGAAGCAAGTTTATAACTGCAAGTCAAATGCAAGATTTGCAGTTAGCTAACATGTTGTGTGGGTAGCCTATATGTTTCAGCAGTTCTACAACGTATACAGATCGGGTCATTGCAACGTGTTACGTTCATGTTAATGTTAATTCCTACATTTGTCAGAAATGGCAGGATGGAAACACCAAGGAAATCTCCCAAAATTTTAATGTAATCACTATCTGACTCTATTGCCGTTTCTCTGAAAAATAAAGCGATTAAAAGAAAATACTAATATTTACCAATTTGGTTTATTTTGAGCTGTGTTCAACTGAAAACTGAATTATGACCAACCAAGAACTTGCAAGTGGAACTGAAACGTGTTTTTCTTACACGGCAAGCAGTTTTTCACAAAAATATGTCTGTGCCCCAAAAACACTGTATTATAGTCCTAACGCCTTGAAATTTCCTGAAAAATTTAACATGGAATTAATTTAAATTTCTGTAAACACTATAGTATGACAATATTTTTATCGCATGTTAACATCTGCTTCGCGCTGTTAAAATGTCTTAAAAATTCAGTTAACTAAGAAATTTGTTTACATTTATTTTTAACGCTAAGCAATAACAACTCAATTTCATTTTCAGTGGTTAAAGTAACCCCGAAAATGTACTAAGTAACCCCAGTTTACGGCATGTAAGATTAAAATAAAAGTTAAGAAATTATGTAATTTGAATATTTTTTTCACTGCAATTCTGATGGCTAAAAATACATAAAACACGTAGACCTTTATTAATTTTTCACAATTACTCTCACATGTTGGGTTTCGTGGTCAATATCAATCGCCGTTCCAATTGAGTTTTATCATGCAACACACGAGACACGCAAGAAAAACATATTCATCATAACTTTATAACTGACCAGCAGTAAAAGCACCACGTACGAAATTTTAATTTCCGAAATACACGGGATGTTAAATCGGAAAACTACAAACCAAATAGTATTCGATAGTATCACCAGGTTGCCCCCTCCCCACAAGTCATATTCGTAATTTACCTTTTATAACCTTAATACAATACGTGTTTTAATACATCAAATATGCGTAGTTCTCTTTTTATTTTTGTTAATTTTTACGCATGAGTCCAATCCATGTATTTGTATAATAAAAACCAAAATATATCACAATTCTAAAAAAAAAAAAAAAAAAAAAACAGCGACTTCGTGAGATTAATTTTATAATTTTGGCTAGTTACCAACTTAACAAAAAAATTTTTTTAAAGTCGATAGTTTGAAATTTGTATAATTCCTTGCCTTAAAAACTTACTCTACATAATAAACACAATTTTCAGCAAATCTACTCATGGATATATCTGCTCCTCTTCAGAATTTAAAAATGTCATTCATAAAAACAATGTAATGAATTCATGCCCTTAAACCATTGCAACTAAATTTAATTAAATTAAGGAATTAAGTAATACTGAATTATTTTACAGAGAATAATCACCTTTTCACGTAACTTTGTTAAGTCTTGACAGCTCAAGAAATGCAAATGGCTGATTTAACAAAACATTATAAACGGTCTTCCTGTGCGTTGTATATATTTGAAAATCAGTGATCAAACGGTGATGTCAGCAAGTAAGCCTACTTTTACTAATTATACCCAAATCGGTCTAGATGTATATCGGAAATTGATAAATAACTATTAAATTGAAAAGGTTACCGAGTTGTTTAACAGGCTCAAAACCTCTGTGCTCAAAACCAATGAAATTGCACCAAGATGTTACAATCAAAATACATCTCTCTGAAATAATTCTCAATTTGAGTCCTATATTACCCAAACTCCTTAACACTGTTTTAGAGGCCTCTGTACGCATTACAAAACTGTGTAGAAAATAATATACGTTATCATATCACACAATTGGTACACAGGCTTTTATGTAGCCTACAGCATAATTGTTCATATATAAACTACACCTTCAAAACCAACCGTTTGGCCGGTGTCTACTCTTGATATTTACCAAATAATCAAACTTGCGGATTCAAATTATTAACCCTTTTTGTGTAATAATGTTTTGTATTGCATAAAAAGAGTAGCAGACATTAATTGAGTCTTAAGTTAAAAATGAACTACTGTATGTGCTAAATGTTTAATTGCGTTATAAGGTAGTAAAAATTATTACTTACTTTTGGAATAGCAATCTGGGTAAACTGTTGATGAAAGTTGTTCACGATAAAGTAAGCTCTTTTAAAAGCCTCTACTTAATTTCTAATTTCAGGCCGTTTGTATAATTTCCTCTTTGTATACAATGCTACGTACTTTTATTTTCATAGTCCTGTACAATGTTTACTTTAGGAGTAGGGCCTATAGTATTCATAAAACTACTATGTACTAACATATTTTTTTCATTAAATACTCGCGTGATACTATTAAATAACAGTTATCACCAATAAAAAGTTGTTTTAAATAAGTCTATGAGTTACTATAAATCTTAATTACTTAAAAATATTTCTTTATGAAGTACCACCGGCCAACAGTCTTATTACAACTTCGTGAAAAATTTTCTGTAACAATCGTACTGCATTTAAAACACAGAAGAAATAAACTGCTCGAAAACGCTCGTAGCTTTAGGTTCCTTCAAATTTCAGTCTCCGTCAACGAAAGCTCCGTAGAGGCGAACAGAAGATTTGGACCACTCGCCCCAAATGTCATCATGCAATCTAAACCACTGAATGAAATGCATTACCTTGCATTTGAACAGCTTCTGAATTTGTACTGCGTTAACGGACCTTCGACATTATCCAGTCCAGCGCTATCATTACTGATTATTTAAGGTGTCGCAAGTAAAAATTATTTTTGTCTGTGTTATACTTCTGCTGAGGATTTATTCTCGCAACCGCCGGACATGCTAGGTACAGCAGGTTTATTTAATTAGGTTACATCACTAAAATTACAAGGAATTTATTGTACTTTTATAAGGCTTTGTAAATATACAAATGCTTTCCTTGTAAGATATCGTAAGCAGGGGTGACTGGACACTTAGGGTGACTTTATGACATCACAAAAAAATAATCTTTTGCATGTATATATACATTTACAAAGACGTCGATTTCATTTTGTAGTAGTTCCGGACTCTTCAAGTTGATTTTATAAAGATGCTTAGTTTATCGTGAACTGCCTGTTATAAAGAAGGCGTACTTACCCTAGAATATGCTGTGTGTGCGAAGTGCTCTCGTAGAGTGATTTTCCCCCTTCCACTTTCATATTTTCCACAGCGCTGACAACAACACTCGTACATCATAATCCATCATCTAGTGTAACACGTATTTATTTGAAATAAAGTACAACAGACCACGCGTGGGTGCCGAAAACTTTCGAACTGCTAACTATCCGACAGTTACACAGTGCAGCCAACATCATACCAACAAAATATCGATCATCTACTAGCCGTGACGTCATAACCTTCTCGCGCAAGGGTTGAAAGATATTGACCACGGTCTTATCGCTATGTTTTCTGAAGTTAGAAGGTGGGAACACGGCCGTTATAAAGGCATTTTCAGAAGCTCACTCGATGGATTAGGGCAAGGTTAATTCTACTACAGGTTAGAAAGATCAATGTTAAAAGTTTTAAGTTGATAATTAAAACGCGAAGTTAGTTTCTTTTCACTTTAAAGTTAAATGAAATGACATATCATTTCCAAGCCTATTGAAATTTAATTCTACAGCAGTTTCTTATTTTTCTTGTCCCTTAGAGATAGCAGCAAAACTAACGGCAGAAATTTTCTCTGTGCCAAACTCTCCCATAAGAAAACACATTTTCTTTCTAACCTGTAGTAGAATTAACCTTAATAAGGGTAAGGTGAATTAAACTACAGGTTAGGAAGCTCAGTGTTATTAGGTTGGCAAGTGACAATTTCTGCCGCTTGAACGCTGGTATCGGTAAGAGGTGTGAACTGACCAACTACAGAGTTTTCCTGAATTTTAAGTTACATTAGGTTGATAATTTAAAACGCGAAATCAGTTTATTTTCACTTTAAAATTAAGTGAAATGACTTCCATTTCAAAAAATTTATTTGACAAGATGTGATACCACTGAACTGAACATTATAGGGACTTGTGGGTTCAAACCAATATTAACTGCAGAGTACAAACAGTTTCATTGATATATTTGGTTCAATAATACTAATATATTGAATGTCATGTTTACTGAGTAAAGTTGGCTGATGTGGATTCCTTCGATCACAACAAATTCATTCAACTAATGAGGTATATCATACTTAACTCTGGACATTACCTCATTACAACTTAACGACCAATAAAATCTAACGAAGGATTAACGTCTATGTAATTCAGTAACTGCTGTTGACCTGTACAAGATTTCTGAAGGTCTGGGGCTATGTATACTTGATAAGATCACAAAGGTCTAAGCACAAAATAGAACCGTAAAAAAAGCACACATTTCTCGCAAAGAATATTTCTGAAATATTGTACAAGTCCCTCACAGCTGCGCTTATGTAGGCTACCGAAAACACTTGTAGTAAAGCTAGAAGTTACCATTATTAATTTCAAAGTGACAATTCATCTACAACTAAAGATAAGTCCACCTGCCTCAGCGGACTGTTTTTATAAAAAATTTAAATTCGTGATTAGCTGTTAAGACTTTGTTAACCACAGACAGAACGTGTTCACTGTAAGACATTTGGTTGCTGCTGAAACAGGAATCGGGGCAAACATCCTCTGACACAACACACACTTGTCTTTCCAGAGATAATATTTCCAGACCTATCTTTATAATATATCGTACAGCACTTCTTATCCTTTTCGACTGAGATTTTCACGGAAATACTGGCACAAGTTCATATTCGTACGAATTTCATTTTCAAGTGTGGCAGCATTTACAACTTCTGGACAACTTTCAGCATGAGTCTGATGGTGGTCAATCTATCTTGATTTAAATTCAAACTAAGAAAAAACCAATTGACTAAACCCAATGTCAAGGTTTACTATTCTTTTGGTTTTAAAAAAATGAGATTAAAGGGCGATTTTATAAAATAGGCACAGCGAAAACTCATTTTCGATGTGCCTCATCGTCCATAAGCTGAGAAGTTTATTATCCAAGACAGAATTTAAAACATTTGAAATAATACCCATAAATTATTACACATGACAATAATTTATTTCACACAGAAAAGGTATTTGCTTCACAAAGTTTATTTGGTACAATGTTTGTTATAAATTATAAATTCCTGTATGTAAATTCATCGAATCATTAAAAAAGTCTTGAAGTTTGTGGAGTTGGCAACATGATACATACGACACAAACCCATGTTATCACAATCCAGTCCAAATAAAATATAATTAAATACATGGACAGAAATACAACAAAAAGCTGTTTATGAATTTGCGTTAGCGTTGACAGCCAAAAAACTACTACAATGAAGTCAATGTTGATAGCAAACATACCAGAGTTGTTTTATTTACTGGCGACAGGATTTATTGTACGCGATAAAAGAAATATGTTGTGTTAGATAAGAATTTAAAAAAAATAATATTTTCAATTAGGATTTCGATTTTCATTTCGAAGAACAAATGAACATGCATCATGACAATAAAGAAGTATAACATGCCATTTAGTTCATTTGGATTTGCGTGCTATACAATGCACACGAAGTTTTAAACTTTTATGAACAAGGAAATTAATAGTATAAATAAATGTATTAACCTTGCTGCAGCGTAAGGCTGCATTAATTAGAAAACTTCATAACTATAATCGCCAGTCAACTATTGTGCGTGTTTGTTGTACAACTGACTAGGCTTACGAAAATAACGAATACGTAGGCTGTCTCGCTATTAGTTACAGCACAAAGTAAGGCTCGGAACGCTAAGGCAAATACATCAGGGCCCTTGTCCTAGCCTGCATTTAAGAATGTTATAATACCGGCAGCAGACGGCAAAATGCCCCGGCCACTGTTTCGTGGGAGTGGTAATTTTAAAACAATTAGATGACATATGCAACTGTAAGTTAATGCGGGTGGAGGCAAGACATGAAAAAAATACATATTTGATAACTGTAAACGCATTATTGCAAGTATTATTTCGGACAAGTAAAACCATATCGGACTTTTGTAGTAAATGTGTAAATGTTGTGCAGCCATGAGTTCTAAAAAAATCTGTACTAATAATTATTTTTGAGCATTTACAATGTAACCAGACAAATAAATAAATACTTACAGCAACAATTATATATAAGTTTTATATTTAAATCGTTGGGTTTTTAAGCTTTAGAAATTTTAAATTAGCATATAAGCGTTAAGCACTCGGCTTTTTACATGTTTTGTTACGAATACGTAGATATTACCCATTCGCTTGTAGGAAATAGTTAAACTGTCTGACTCTTTATAATAGAGAAAAAATTTCAAGACATTTATATACAAAATATGTATGGCAATTTCTTGCAATGGGATTGAAATCGCGTGAACATACGATATTGAGCGTTTTTCAGTAATTTTTTTCAAAATAATTCACTGTTTTAGCGTCTTCCTTTACACATAAATTACATATAATTCTGTAAGATAAGCGTATTTTTAAGTTAACAGCAGATACAATTCATAGCAATTATATGATTACATTTACGAAATAATTTCGTGCATTAAACGTAGCAATAATTATAAAGCTTAAATTAACCTAGTTTAAGATACGTTTTATATTACATTATTTCCCAAACAAAACACGTAAGACTTTTATGTTTTTACTGTCACATATAGGAATGCACTTGTTAAAACGTTTTTTAAACTAAGCGTGACATAATTAGCTTGCATTGTACTCAAATTACATTTTTTTAAATTCCAGTCAAGTGAATGAGTGAAGATATTTTAGTCAGCGTTTTACATCTAGGTATTTGGCGCTAGTGAGGGGCGACTACGTTTGAAGTTGAAATATGAAGAGGAATGTTTATCCAGGATAGTGTTACACTTCACATTCTCAGATTTTCTGTGTATTTATTCTGATATTGTGTATATGATTTAGGATATTCACGAATTTATTTGGAACAAAAAATAGTAATCGAGTCTGTAATTTTATAAAATTTATTTTATTTAATAATCACCAAGTTTAAGTGATTAAGCGAAGAACTTGTTTATTTGCATAAATTACGATGTTAAATCGGGAATGAATGTTTTCATTATTATTTATAACCGGACATATACTCTTCGGTTACAATGTCAGATGATACATTGTCAATGGACTTTAAATAACTAAAAATTACTTGCTGCAGAAGTATACATTTAGGCTGATATATAAAGTGCTGTAAACTTTAGTATGCCTATCATTTTTATTCTTTTTATTTATGAAAAGGATTTTGAATAATACTTGCAATTTTGCAAAACTATTAAGTTACTGAATATTGATTGGCATTGGAAATAAAATTAAACAAGCCGACATATTTGGCTTTGTTTCATTCTATACAAATAGCAAACGGTAAAATCGTCATGTAACAGATATATCTTTCCAGCTCCGTTGTAATAAAAGTCTAGACGAATTTCAACGTAAACTGTACATAGAAACAAAATCATCTTATAAAATCCAGCAACGTTCACATAACTTTGAATTTGGTCTTCATTCCTAGTTTTTAGGAAGTACATACAATTAAGTTGCTCGTTTCTGCTTTGCATCTTACACTCTTAGAATTTTTAAAAAATCCATGAAGTCAGCGTTCTTTATTTTTTTATTTCCAGTTGTCGTTGCAGACGTGCAGAAGTATGTATAAACTTTGTGTTGGTTTGTTACACGAAACAAAGAGTGGCATGACGGCGTCGATGTGGACTCGACTTGTATCCACTCTTGGAGATGCTCACATCGGATGATTCTGGGGAGGGCGAGGTGGGGGGTGGGGGTACACGGCGAGGATGCTGGGGGTGCAGTGACGGGGAACTTGGGATGGTGAAGGGTGACGGGGGGATGAGGGGGAGGGATGTTGGTCACCTGCCCGCCGAAGTCTCTCTGTAGACACAGTCCGTGAAGAGGCTGGCGGGCAGGAACCGCAGGTGGACACGACAGTGAAGATGATGACGAAGGTGGACGTGGCGAAGAATATGCGGTGGTGCGGCCGGTGACGTCACTGTGGTGGAGCTACTGGGCGTAACATGGCGTCACCGGATGTCCGCCAACCATCACTTCTTGCCACCTGCACACACACATCGCATGAAACGAATTTCGACACTAAATCGTATTCGTCTGTTATGATTAGAGCAAGCGATTTTCGGTGAAAAGAATTTTGCAAGAGTTTGTTTCAACGTGTTACGTGCACATCTGTATCTTTGCTGCATAGTTATTGGTAGAATGTGTTAGTACAGATCACGGCCGTAGAAGAACAGGTCTGGACACTCGCATGGAAACTTGACTCCCTTGTTGTTTGGCTGCAGTTCACCAAGTTACCGAGAATATCGTGTTTTATTGGCGCTTCAGTTAGTGCGGTCGGACTCAAACTCCCCCCACTTCCTTTCCACTAAGATAAACAATTTATCAAAACGTTTTTTTTTTATCAATTTATGTAATACTTCCTTTACTCACAAATTTAAGGAAAGGCTCAAAGCAATCTTTATTTACTTTATAAATTTAACAATGGAAAAAAGTGGGTGGAGTTTGAGCCCCGACCGCTCTAACCGAAGCGCCAATAAACACAATATTCTCGGTAACTTGACGAACTACAGTCAAACAACAAGGGGGTCAAGCAAAATACATTGTTAGATAGGCGAGTGTCCAGACCTGTTCTTCTACGACCGTGGTACACAGAGGTCGCTCATTTGCCTATTTCAATCAGATCAAGGTTACTTCGACACCACACGTCTGTGATTTGCGGGTAGAACCCCAAGACGCTGAGAGTTGAAAACAGCCAATCACTGACCTAGAAGCAGAGCTGCATATGTGCACATAATGTACTGAAACAAATTGTTACAAAATTATATTCGGCAAAAATCATTGGCTGTAGTTATAATCAATCCCACGAGCAAGCACACGTTTCTGACAACTGTATAATGTTGATTCAGGAACTAAACCCAGTATTTATACTGCCCGCTGTCGCATGTTGTAAGTGTTCTACAACTAAGGTTGTTTTTATTTGAAAATTTATTTTTAAATATTCTCGATTTACTTCAGCAAATTTTTTTTTTTCCGTTTCGAGGCCATTTACTGTCTAAGCGATGTAATGTCAGTCACAATTTAAATATATATATATATATATATTTACATACAGTGAATAGATATATTAGGCCCATTTGAGTATTGGAACACGCCGACTGTCCGACATGTACAACATACAAACAACAAATTGCCTTAGATCTACCATACTGAGGAAAACGTATTGTTGATGTTGAGTGTAAGAATCATTCTGTTAAAATAAGAACAGCAATCCAGTTTGGCTATCGGTGGTTCCTACAACAGTATGTTATGTATAAGGAACAATATGTCCTATAGACGGAAGGAAGTGGTTTGCTCCTACTCTAGAACATAAATTTTTACGTACTTCTACAAAATATACTTACGGTACTTCTACAGAATCGATTGTTACTGCAACAGGGCAAATTGTTACTTCTATAGAGTATAGTGTTACCTCTAGAGAGGAGTGTTACTGCTACAGAGCAAATTGTTAATTGTACAGAACAAATTGTTACGTCTACAAAATATTGTTACTTCTACAAAACAAACTATTACTTTTACAAAACAAATTGTTACTTCAACAAAACAAACTGTTACTTCTATATAATAGATTGTTATTTCTGCAGAAGATTGCCACTACTACAGAACTAATTACTACTTGTACAGAACAGATTGTTACGTCTACAAAACTGATTCCGAAAAGCTAAATTTTAAGGTTACTTTGCACAACGTATTTTTGTGAAAACATAGTTTGCGGAATCTCGAATGGTTGAAGACTTCATCATTCACAGCTTTAATAGTGAACAATAATAGAGAGTGAAAAGTGTCTTGGCATTTTCATATGGAATGAAATTAATCTGGTGGTGCAAAGTTACCCATGGCAGCGCAAAGAAACCTGAATTGATGGTTGTTATAGGTGATTAGGGATAAAATGAGTACTTTTGAAACCATAGTTATTTTATTTCTTTGAGAGATTTGTTATAGTATCTTGCCCATTTTTAACACCAACAAAGATATCTTATTACCAATCAGAGTTCATAGATTACACCATATTAAACGATTCAGATCTGAAGTCACAATAAATAATATTATTTAAATGTTATTCTAGAGGATATGGTCGTCAAAAGTGCTCACTTTATCACAAAACGCCTATACTTCTACAAAATAAACTGTTACTTCCGCAAATCAAATTTACTTCCACAAAACAAACTATTACTTCTACAAAACAGTTTGTTACTTCACCATAAGGTTGTTACTGTCACAGAACATATTGTTACTTCTACAGGACAGATATTTGCTTATACAGAATAGAAATTTACTTGTATAAAATATACACTGCTACAGAATAGATATTTACTTCCACAGAACAGATATTTACTGCTGCAAAACGTACTGGTAAGTCTACAGAACATACAATTCCTTCTACAGAACAGATTGATGTAGGAACAATGCATATAGTATCGGCAATTAAACTTGATTACTGTATCTGTTTTAACCAAATAATGACACCTACAACGATACATTTATCGCTGTGCAATATGCAATGAGGTTATAAGGAACGAAGTATGCTACGCTCACACTTCACTCACCCTTCTTGCCTCCTGACTTTTCGCCGCCTCCCTTCGCTCCGCCCCCGGCAGCCTTCTCACCGCCCTTGGCCCCGCCTCCAGCCTTTTTCTGCAAATCAAACACACATGATGATCATCACCGACCGTGTTAAAGGAATTCAAGTACTATTAATCATATTTTAACGAAATTTATATATATATATATGTAACAGTTTTTAGTTAAGTGGTAGTGAGACAAAAGCATACAAAACAACATAATAAATTTAACTGTATTTCATCATATATATTCTGTAATACTAATTTCAAAATAATACTACGTTACAATGTTAATCTGCATTTTATGATAACTGTTGAAGACCCAAGTCGTCTGTGCCCAAAGTACACAATAAGATGATCATAAAATAAAAAAATTAATTCAGTTTCGCATGTAGAATATTTTTATTTTAAGATATATTTCAGAGTAAAAAATTGTTAATTATTAAGCACTCAACGCAGGTGAACGAAGAATTATATTTCAAATAAGTTACTTCATGAAGTTGTCATAATTGAAAGAAGTACTTGAACTAAAATGTGACATTATGTTTCTATATTTCTTGAAAATTGTACACTGTTGAAACGTTGATAACTACGTCTTAAAAATTACATATTTTTCAGTTGGTTCTTTTTTTATTATTACGTTGACATTGTCGTGATGACGTAAAACCGTGAGAAATCCTCAAAAGTTAGGAAACAATTTTGACACTTGTGCATAAGAAATATTCTTCAAGCATGCATTTAAGTCAAAATATCGTTTAAGATGTTTTACATCAAAATATTGTTAGGACTACATTATATTCATTCAGAACCATGTCCACGTTATTGACAGTGACTATCAGACTTTTTCGCTGTACAAAAAAATTATTACCAACGTCTAACAACTTTCGAAAAATGGCATTTCAAAAATTTTACAGTTTTGGGGACTTAAATTGCTCACGCCAAAAATAAATCTGCCGTAATTTGAGTACTATTAGCGATTTTTATTTATTTTCTGGCTTTTTAAAATAATTATTAGTGAAAATATGCTTCATTTTATTTGTTTTCAACAATAAAAAAAGGATTTAAAAATACCGTAAATTGTTAATGCGGCAATGTTCAGTGAAATTATTAGTGCAAGTTAGTTTTTATAATGAATACCGTCACCTGGGGTCTGCTAGAGGCACATTAGTGCCGAATATAGAGGGGGGCAAGAGGGGCTTGTACCCCGGGCGGCAGAGTGGTAGGTCTTGTTTGACTGAGATAGGACAGAAAAATAGTATCCGCCCAGAAGAGACTCAATTAATAATGAAAGTGTATTCAATTTTCGGCTCAGAGAAAATTCATTACCGTTATTTCGTATGGAAGAGTGTCGTGTTGTATTCTGTTGGCTAACTTATAATGTTTGTGCGTATTCCAACACATGAAAATTAAATTGAAAGAACGAGTTTAATTTCATGACATAATTTTGAAGAACAGAATTTTCGCATACCAAAATTGTAATTTCTGAAGTACTGAAACGAAATTAGTATTGCAGCAAAATGAACTATTTTTCCACCCAATGTTTATTTTTTTTATTTTTATTTTTTATTTTTTATTTTTTATTTTTTTTTTTACTTTTCTTGCCATAACATTTGGAAAAAGATTAGGAGGAGGGTGGCATAAACCGTTTTCGCCCTCCTTACAAAATGATCTGGATCCAGTGCTGTATGAATTAACTTGAGACGTTTTCCCAGCAATTTTTAGTTGACTCTTCGTATGTACGGTTAAAGAACGAACACGTGTAATATATTACCATAAAGAGGCAACACAATGCAACGTTTCATTTTAGGCTGTCATATGCTAAACAAAGGGAGCCGAAAAGAATTACTCAAGCCACTCCAGGTGTCTCAAGTAACCACTGATAACGATGCATCACCGAAACAAACAATAGGGTATAATTTTTATACGACCAAATGCTACAAGAAGCAATGGATACAAACTAAAAAGTATTCTGTCCAGACATAAAATAATGGATTTTTTCTTCTGTTACTAATAATATACTTAAGGACTACCAAGGGCAAGTGTTTTCAGGATACTGTATGGTTTCATTCAGCGGAGTAAAGGACGTAAGTGCCAGGCTGCATTAGACACGTGCCGTGGCTTGTTGAGAGACTTCCTCTCAACGAATGACGGTGCGTCCTCGCAGATCGCAGACGTG
The DNA here is from genome assembly GCA_003012365.1 of Medauroidea extradentata. Taxonomy (NCBI): domain Eukaryota; kingdom Metazoa; phylum Arthropoda; class Insecta; order Phasmatodea; family Phasmatidae; genus Medauroidea; species Medauroidea extradentata. Next base: position 33,114 of record PNEQ01122007.1, read on the forward strand.
GGAGGACAGTTAGAGCTGAGTCAGCCCGCGGAAACTACAGCTGTCGAGGAAGAGGCCAGTTACTGCAAGGCTGGCGAGCGTCCTTATAGTGACTCACCACACAGCATATTATGTACGCACGTGCGTCCATTAAGAGCGCGGTTCACGTCAGTTTTCAACGTCTTTTTTCATTTTTATATTTGTACCAGATATTATTTTTCTTATTTTAGACATAAATTGTGACTAAATCTTCCTCCTAGGAAATTTGTGTATCTCTCATAGTTTTTGCGTAATGATTCGTAAACGTCCAAATTTGTACTTTACGGTTTTATGTACGCCACTAAAACCAACTGACATACCAAACCGAACAAATTCACAGTGTGTAACAATGTTGTAGGCTATGATTTGACACACACACACACACAAAATAATATATTTTTTAAATTTTGTAATAATTGTTGAAAATTTTAAATTTTCATTTCAAATTTCAGCATTTTTTTATTAAATACAAAAATATTTTATATTTTGTTTATGTGAATGCAAATATTATTCCAAACACATTTTTTGGCCTATTACGTTTAACTGGCACACCCATGAAGATTAGGCTCGTATTTATCTCAACTAACTCTTTTTAAACATTGTAACTAATAAATATGAGCATGGTAATCTTCCCACGAACAGGTAACGTATTAAAAAAACACATCAAATTTAGCTTTCCCTAATTACTGAAGTAATGTTTAACAGAATATTTACGTGACTATGTATGTTTACTTTACTATAGGTCGTTAGAGATGAAGTGAGCACTAAAATTTTAACATCAGAAAAATATCACTAGGCGTTACTGCATATAATTCAACATTAACGTCTTATTGTTTAGAGTGAATGTCCACCATCGTATGTACGCTGCACACATCACATGGATGATTGCAGGATTGCCTATTCTCTAGGCTCTGTATGTCTGCGCAAACTGTACGCCCTAGACAGTTGCAACAAGAGGACCGTTTTTCTTACACAGGTCTCATTTGTCAATAAACCATTTTCAAATGTTCGAAAATCCTGACGGTAAAAATGTTGTATGTAGTTACAGGGTAGCTACTGCTTTTATTTTCATGATAGTAGAAGGTATCAAGCTGTATTTGCTGTTGATTTGAAGGTCCCAACAGCATTATGCTTTGCTGAAAATATTGTTTTTTTATGAAATTTAGTTTAGAATATTTTCGGGAAATACGATTATAAATAAATGTTCTTATTAACAAAGACTGTAATGATCAACAAATGTGCAACTGCTTTTAAGAGGGCAAGGTATATTATTCAGGACTAAAGTAATCTAGGACTGCTGGTTTGTAGTTTTCAGAACTTACTTTTAATAAGTGTATACTACAATTGGTATTTTTGCGTTTATTTTTCTACCACACACTTTTAACAGCCTGTACGCAATTCCGTCATATAATTGAGCAGAAATGCTATGAGGAGAACGACTGCATGACTAGGATATTGTCTGGCGTGAGTTGCCAATTAGTCGCTGTCTTCTGTTGGGGTGACGCGCAGTTATGACGGACAGCAATTTGTCAGTTGAGTTCTTTCAATCTGGACAGTTGCAGACTAACGCACAAATTTTCACAGCAACATCTTGGAGGCGTATATACAGAGTAAATTGTCGCTAAACACTTGGGGAGGGCTATCAATTCTTAAAACATCTCAAGTCTCCTAGAGAGTAAAAATATATGTTGTAAATTAACATAGTTTTCATTAATGCAGGTAGTTTGCTTTATACTGTTCGTATTCAGTTAATTAAGTCAACTACAGCCGAGGCAAAAAATAGCGGGGTTTTACAGTTCGCTATGGGTTGTTAGTAATTAGGGACGTTTTGAGATTTTGGAAATGTAATCTATTTACAAACTTTAATAGCATAATATGTATTTTAAATTTACATAAATTATGTGATTTTTTTCACGCTCCTTACAATACATTTTTTAAACAAACACAAAGACAAAGGCATTAAAGTCAATGTGTAGTTTCAATGGTATGAGCTATATGGAACCAATTCTGAAATTATTTTCCTGTGTGGAATGTAAGATAATTATTCAATAATTTATTTACAAAAACGTAGGAAGTAATTGTTAACATACATAGTTTCTCTCTGTGAAACGACCGTCTAATTAAAAAGTAATTCAAGCTATAAGGTAAAAAAGTTTTTACGTAATTTTGTTTTCTCTTTCTTTGATTGTACTGTGACATAAAACACGTATTCTGTAGCGGACCTTGAGAAAGTGTAATTAAAACCGTGTAATTATTTTCACTTTGCCGTGAGCATATTATAAAATGTTTTCTTCAGAATGATTTTGATTAACAGCGAAGATATTCCTGCTACAGAAGCCGACGCTTAACGCTTAGGACTCAATGAATATTAACTTAACATAGACGTAGTTACTGTGATAAGTATATCATAAACATAAATACAAGCACAGAGGTTTAATTACAATGGCTATAAGCAGAGCCACGGTTATATGGCGAAAAGATTTGTGCAACATTTGGTTTCAATGCGTTTTGTGCAGCTCTGCTACATCGTCTGTGATTTGATGATTTTACACTCACTTGCCTTGGCAAATTACAGACGTACGGGGTCACAATAATCTTATTATGACTGGTGCAGTTAAATGAGAAACGTGTCTGAACAAAGATACGCTGCCAATAACCATGAAGCAAAGCTGCCGATGTGCACGTGACACACTAAAACAAAGTGGGACATAAATATTTTCGCAATGAAATCGTAGTGTTAAGAAGTAGACATTTGCCTGTTATTGTTGTAAATAAATTTGTGTTCATACAATTGGCGACATGTAGAAAAATAAATAAAACATAACGTTTATATTTTTAAATAATACTATAGCGCTTTTAAATGCATCAGAAGGTTATTCATACTGAATTATTTTCGTTTCTACCAGCGGCTGTTATGTCTCATCAATAAACAGTAACACTTTATTTCTTCGTAATCAAAGATGACAGTCGTTTTTCTGTACAACAAAGTACAACACAAACTCTTTATTATCTGTTAATTTAATATTCCGTGTAAAAACGTAGTATTGCTTTCAGGGCTTCTGATTGGCCAAGCCTTTTACACAGAATTAGTATTAATCAAATGTTGAACCTGATACAATGTTTCTTAATACTGTAACTTGCCTTGTGTGTGTATTTATCTGTACGTACAATTGTAGCTAGTCATACTGAAGTACATGCGGGTTATATCGTGTGTTCGTCGTAATTTAGTTTTAAGTATGTTTGTGTACTCGGGCAGGAATGACGGGAGCGCCTCTTGGCAAGACGTACAGGCGCCGAACAAGTGACTATTTATATCGGACACCTGCTTCCCTGCAGACCCCCCTCCCCCTCCCCCTCCTCTTCTTCACTCTATTCCTACAACTCATTCTCACTTGTGGTTATTGCTGTGACGTCGAGAACAGCTCGAGCTCTGCGGAGTGTTTACAATATAGGGCAAACGTAACCCTTACTTTACGATTTGCAGTATTACCACAGTACCAACATTTCACTACTGAAATACTCAATTTAATTAATTACTGTTTGAAATGTACAGCTTTCAATCAAAATTTAAGGTAAAACAGAAAATATTCCAATTTTACACCTGGAATTTGAAAATTATCCCGTGTAGTTGGGTCAGTTGTATTGTCAATTTTTTTTATTATAGATGCATGATTTACATTTTACTTTAAAATCATTTTAGTGTCTGAACGTAAGCTTATGAAAAAAATTATTTAAACAATTTGACCTACCTTTGTTAAGTAATTATTTAATATTTATTTAATTTGAAAATATTTCTATTATCTGAAAACCTCTCGCGCAGAGGTTTACGGATGTTAAAATTATTTTGAAATCAAAACGCAAAATTTTTGAAATTTGGTTATCATATAGGCATAATATCATCATATACAGCATAAATAATAAAAATTTAAGTATTACATTTTTTTTTTACAGATTTTGTGGTTTCAAACCCTTATTTTTCTAAAAACTATTTTTAATTTTTACGTGATAACAAAACGTACCACCACCTAATGCTATACAAACAAACATCCACTAATAATTTATATACTAGACAAAAAAGTCCCAATCGAATTATAATGAGTAGTTCAGATTTTATCGAACATGACTATTTCAGTCGTTCACTCGACACCTTACCTTTCCATATCCCTTACCTAAAAAGAGAAGCAAAAAGACAAAGTTGTCCCATTTTCGGTCGCTTGGAAATAAGCTTTAAAGATTAGTACGGACTAAAATGGATCTTCCTCGACCAATACGATCCGGGTTCGTTTCTAGGGAGAGTTTCTACCAGGATTTTTGCACGTGGGAATCACGCCGGGGATTTCGTTGGTTGGTGAGTTTTCTAGGGGATCTTCCGTTTCCCACTCTCCTTCATTCCGATGCTGCTCCATACTTACTTCATTTCACCCTTACCTGTGCTGAAAACCTTGCCTTTATAGAGCTGACCAAAATAGGGAACATACGAACTACTTATTTCGCACAGTAACTCGTACGGAGTGAATTCTCCCTTGAAAATCGATATTTAAGGTTAGTAAACAGAAAATATTTAAATTAAACCGCGCTATATAAAAACAATAGCAACCGAACCTATGGTTGTAGGTCGTGTATCGATTTATTATGTAGTGTATTTGTATTTAGTCCTTACCGATTTTGGGTGTCAGTTTGAATTTGCAGAGTGGAATGCCCAGAAGGACGAAAATAATGACGGCACCTGGAAATTAATTCACTCGCCTGGGAATTAAAAGGTTACGAAAACTCCTTTTCCATGATTTCGTAAGCAATACCTCAATCGTAATTAAAAACAGAGTACATATTTCTATTCGGTGCCTTTAGCAAGGCAGGACTGCAATTTATTTGTCCCGTGCTGTGCCCACTGGACACTGCATGCTGATTGGCTAACGTCTGCATTTAGCATTGTCTCTCGCAGGACGTGTGATTGGAATAGGGAGAAAGTACATCCTTATTTCGCAATCTACCAGGCTACCATAGTACCAAAATATCACTACTGAAATTCTTCACTGATTTAATTACATGTTGAGAAAATATAGATTTAAACCTGAATTTGAAATTTAAAAAAAACTTAATATCGACTAATCATTGCACACCTGTGAAGTTTTAATTTGAATACTGCCCTGTGTATTTGTGTCGGTTACGTTGTAAACAGGCGTTTACGAAACTAGCGTGTTGTAGTTACTTAAACAGGTTTCCTCTGCCACGTGACCAGGACACAGAATATTTAGGAGTACAGAAGTGAAATAGCTCGTATGACGGCGAATTCAGTTTCGCACGCCAGCAAAATGGCTTCGCTGGCCAGCAATATGGTGAAAACACCTACCGTCAATCGGCGTAAGGCAACTGCGGGGCTGGTATCAAAAGCCTCGGGCAGCCAATAAGCAGCGAAGGTCACCCGTATCAACTGAGCCGCCACGTCACGTACTACTATGTTATCTGTGGTCAGGATGTTCGATCAACAGAGAATAGCCAAATAGTGCAGGAACGTACACGAAATAAATTACCTTAGTGCACTTTTTGAACGCAAGGCAAACTTCTCTCGGAACAATATTCAAACGACTAAAGGAATAAGTACTTTAATTTTATCTGGGCTGACCTCGTAACTTTACGTCCCCCAAACATTTTTATTGTGTAATAATAAATAAGAAAAGTTATCTGGAATACGTTTTATAATAGAAAACAAATGTATTGTAATTTGTGCGACGAGGGTTGAAATAAATATTTAAGTAGTACGTGTAAAGTTTGTTTGAATTTAACGTCACTCAGGTACACACCACAGGGCTTTCCTATTGTTGTGGGATCTGAACTTTGCTGTGTTCATAACGGATGCTTATCATAAACGAGAACTGTATCTCGAATTTCGCAAGGAATTCACACGTTCATCCGAAGTCCGAGCAATAATCCACATTTGTGGCGTTTGGAACGATTATATTCCAAGTAAACAACGGCCTGGCACAACATTTGTTTAACTGTGTCTGTCTTAAATAATTACGGGTGGCTACTACTATTTAAAACTTGGCTTTCAAAACGATTCCACGGTTTTTAAATTACGTTTAGAATTAACGCTGCAACAAATACATACCTACTATAAAATTATATTTTTAAATACAAAGGAATACAAATACTGTTTTGTAAATTATAACATTTCGTTCAGTTGTTTATGATTTTTTAAAACATTATCAAGAGTTCAGTATATATGTACAGGGTATTTTCCTGTTCATGAGTGCTTCACTCCGAAGCTCGGTCAACATTATCCGTAATTCAGCACTGAATTCCGTGCCTAATTTAGTACAACTAGCACCGTGACAGTGCGTACCGCCACTGCGCTGGTTCCAGACAGAATTCAGTACTTAATTTCACGCCTATTTTTCATCGTAATGTAAGTTAAGGCCTCGCTCTTTAGTTTTTCAGTGGTTTCGAAAATATTTTTTTAACGCAAATTAATACATATATTAGAAATTCATTCGTACAGTGTTAACACCAATATATCTCTGTTTGTATCTGAATTTTTATGTTGCAATACACCAAACGGATTTTTAGATTTTTGCCCCTGAAATAACACATATTTTGTTGTGGAAATAAGCCAAAATGAAACAAAACATTTCTTTGTTAGCAAAACTGTGCATTAATTTAAAAAAACGCTCTTGCAAAATTGTGTATTGTATGACTGTACAGAGTCTCAAAATTTTTTTCAACGCATTTAGTTAAAAAATATTTGAGATGTTTGCAATTGTTGAAATAAATGAAAGACCACAGCCACCGTGCATGCGAAGTACATAAGTAAAGTTGCCAACCTGCTTTGAATTTAAATAAAATTCTTGTTTCCTACTGAACATGCGACCGTGGAATGTTTCAAAATCTAAATAATACAATTTAGTTTCATGTATTTGACAATCATGTGCAAGTCTTGTTATGAAATAGTTTTCGGCAATTTTAGTGTTGTAATTTATGGAACATAACAACCAACATCACAAATATATTTTGTTTTCTCCTTTGTATACCGAAATATAGTAGAAAATAGTGATAGTGTGTACACAACACTGTTGTTTTGTTGCAGAATTCAGTTATGAAATCTCAGTTGACGTTCATGAACAGAATTAAGTAAGGTATTGAGTAGAGAGTTAAGGATAGTGTGAACCAGGCTTAATATAAACGTCAGCACATTACCAGTGGACTTCGGTGTCTATGGCATAACAGTCGCCCCTTCTCTCCGACCCTCTCCCTCTCTCCCACCCTCCCCCTTTCTATCATCCTCTCCCTCTCTCCAACCCTCTCCCTCCTTTCACCCTCATTTCCTCTCCTCCTGACGCCAAGGTAATTTGTGATCGATCCAACGGCAACACGTGCCGCGAGATTTTTTGCTCGAAGGGAAATATGGTGGATGTTGATTATAACTAGAGATGATGGTACATCACGAAAAAAACGTTCTGCCAACATATTTTTGAAAACACTGCAGATTCTTGCACCAAGTATGATTGACTGATATACGTCTGACATAACGTAGATGTCTGCAGACCAATAACAGGCGGGGTTATTATTGGCTCAGTCAAATAGGATATCAGCGAAAGCCAAGACTTTTTTGATAAGCTGAACATACTTCGAAACCCAACAGACAAGTTTTCCCGCAGTAAACAATATTTTTTTATGATAGCCGTTGAGACACCTTACTCGTACTGTGCTTAGTGTATTTTACTTCCTAGTTTTTAATTCCCTTCTTCATTTCTTTATTTTCTGATATATTAACTCAGTTTTATCGTGATTAATCCTTCACGTAAGTAGTGCGTTTAGATTAATTCCTAACTCTTGGCGTATTTCAAGAAACAGCCTTACAGACGTTTTAAAAAATAAAATAAAATTGAAGGCAAAACAGATTGACTAACAAACCAGCGAACAAAATGGCCAAGAAAAAAAAGTACGTTAGAATTGAACCTGTGTGACTCTTGAAAGGCGCGACTTACCTTGGAACAATGGAACAAGCAAGGATGAGTATTTAAGTGATATTCGACAGGTTTTTGTTACCCACGACACATTAAAAAACATAGTGGTATTATTTCCCATATAACCACAACTGAACAGATCCTAAAATACGCTGCCAGACTTCAACAAACCGTATCAGAATAAAATATTAGTAGTAGATTAAATGCTGCTATGACTTTCATAATAACAGTAACCCGTTTGTCCTTAAAACGAAAACATACAGTTTAACAAAATTGTATTTTACCATCTTATTCAACATTACACTGCGTCCTACGCATAAATACTGAAAATTAATTTTCCAAAAGGGTTGCTGCTTTTGAAAACCTTTATTTCGGATTGCAGACCAACTTTATCGCGATATGGGCCTACATACCACTCGGTAAGTACGTTAAAGAAAAATCCTTCGGCTTTCCGATTTTATTTTGGTTTCATGTAAAGCTAGGACATTGTAACATATCATAAATTAATAGAGAATACTTACGTCTTCTCCTTTCCCACCACCGCCTCCTAGAAAAAAAAGTAGAAGCTCTGTATTAATGCATGTGCTTGTGGTAACACTGCTAGTATAGGAAACATATATATATGTTTCCTATACTATTTACTATTATATTTAGGTAATACATATATGTATTACCTAAATAAAAAGTAAATATAATTTAGTAAGTAAACATGATAAAACATACATGTTATAAAGCATGCCACACTACCAACTTATGCTTATTCAACAGTACATTAAGTACCAATATTTTCACTATGAATAACTAGAGGCGCGATTATTACGCGGATACATCTGTCAGCAGCCTAGAATGCAAAGGTATATACATTCACTGACCACTATTAATATTGTACTTGCTTCTAACCATACAAGCTGGTATAGTCTGTTCACGTTAAACGAAGCACTCCCCAAAACTAGTAATATCCAAAAACTGATATTTTATTTAGACCAAATATGTTAAATTTTGAGATTGTTGAAAAAATTACACAGATTTTTTGTTCCAGGAAAGTTGTCAGGTCAAAATTGTTAGTAAAAGATTGTAAAATGGCTGGAAGAAAAATTTAAGCAGCGCTCACTTCGTTGTGAACAGTCTATAGCACGTAATATCCGCACGAATTATTTCCTTATTAACAGATACCTGAAAAATTCACGTTTAGTTTTGGATGAGGTGAGGCGAGAGGGTTTTAAGGTCCTTTAACAACGAGGGTGTTCAAGTGGGGAATAATTGTAAGTTTATATTTGTATGAAATAGCGCCAGTTTTGTAGACGTTGCATGTTCATCTTACAAAAAATATTTAGCTCAGCCGGTTTTCTCATGATGACACTCCAGTGTCAAAATTTGCACGTTTTTAGTTCTTATATAGGAGATACAAAAAACCAAATAATTCTGTATTTAAAAAAAAACTGTAAAATTTTTAATTTTATTGCCCTTTTTATAGCCGTTACTCACTGGAACAGCAGACAATGAACTAATAGACGTGGCTTGAATATGCATAGTACAATAGATTCTAGCCTGTATGTCACTGGATCCGCATAATCTATCACTGCGTCAACTAGCTGTCAATGAGCAGGCTCCTGTTTGCTTGAGTTCTTAGATATCCTTGGAAGCTAACCTTAAAGTCTGTTAACCCACAAATTTTTCCTGCCTTTGCTTATTCATTGCTAGCTTACATGGGCCGAAGGCGTGTCTAAATAGCTGTCGATCAATCATAGAAGTTACAGTGAGGTTTGACGTAGAATTAATCCATGATATAATCGTGCGTCTATCAACAGCGAACTGTTTGGGAATCACCATGCTCATTTCGGTCAAACTGACACAACATTTGCGGAATATGTGTAGAGACATATAGCCATCTTAATTAGAAGGCTGCGGCGTTACATCTGGCAACCCTGGCAGGAAGGGTCGTTTTAACACTTATTTTGTCTCTCGCCAACGGCAGTGGCTTCCCCTGATTCGCCGGTATGTAGGGCACAATAACGAATTAGGTACAGCCATTGCCTTTGGACAGCTAAAAGAAGTGTTAAACTGTCCCTTGTGTGCAGGGTTGCCAGGTCTAAGGCCGCGGCGCTTCTACTAAAGATGGCTATGGTGGAGATGATGGTAGGCCTATATCACGAAAATGTTTTGTGCCAACATACTCTTGAAAACACTAGTTTCTTGTGACATGTGTAATTGGGTGATATACGTATGACAGAACGTAGCTGTCTGCAGACCATTAACAAGCATCAAATATTACAATAACGGGATTCTGATTGGCTCAGTCAAATAGGGTAACAGCTCCGCGTACAAGCGAAAGCCTGTAATCTTTTGATAAGCAGGATTTATATATTTTCATAAGCTAAACGCGCGTCGAAACCCAGCAACAATTATGAGTGTTATGAAATTGATATGTTGTATAGGTCGGATATGAAAACAACAATACAACATTTCAAACGAGCGCCACCATTTGGAATGGAAGGAAAAAGAAATCGTCTATTTTTCTCTTGACGTCAAATATATCCCAAAATGTGCTTGAGAGAAAAAATAAAATTGCATATTTATATCTAAAGATATGTAATTTTATTATTTTGTGCAAACACGGATTTTCTGTTTTTTTTTTATGAGACCATGATATCGCGTATTACATTTGCATATCTATAACGAAAAGAACTTTTTTTTTATGAGACCATGATATCGCGTATTACATTTGCATATCTATAACGAAAAGAACGTTTTTTTTAATGAGACCATGATATCGCGTATTACATTTGCATATCTATAACGAAAAGAACGTACACTTCAGAATACGTTGCGATAACTTAAAAAATTCGGCACGTTTATCCGAAACATAGTTTTTGTGCCCTTCAAGATTTTTTTTTTTTCAGACTGCCTTATAAAGTATGTAAAATACAAACCGGACTCGAAAAATTAAAATAAATAAACATGCGTTGAACTTAAAACTATACTTAGTCTACATAAACATTACATGTTCGCAGCTTACAGTTACATAGGAAAAGAAAATACTAAAGCACTGCACGCCAGTTGGGTGGTTGGCGCGTGGAGGTGATACTGTATTACAAACGCCTGCCAGCGGCACCCTTACAGCTCCATAGATAAAACGACGAGTTTGACGCGGAAAGGTCTTTGGAACATTTTGTTTGAATGCGTTACGTGCACATCGGCAGCTTTGATTCATGGTTATTAGCAGCGTGTCTTTGTTCAGACACGTCTCTCGTTTGACTACTCCAATCAGAATAAAGTTATTGTAACGGTCGTAGAAGAACAGGTCTGGACACTCGCCTATCTACCGATGTATTTTGCTTGACCCCCTTGTTGTTTGGCTACAGTTCACCAAGTTACCGAGAGTGTTGTGCATCTTTGGCGCTACAATCAGGGCGGTCGGGCTCAAACTCCACCCACTTTTTTTTTTCAGTATTTACATTATAAAGTAAATATAGATTGCTGGAGCCATGCTTTAAGATTGTGAGCGAAGGTAGTAATTCATAAATTGATAAAAAATACGTTTTGATAAATTGTTTATGTTTATAATGTAAACACCGGAAAAAAGTGGGAAGGAAGTGGGCGGAGTTTGAGCCCGACCGCCCTGATTGCAGCGCCAAAGATGTACAACACTCTCGGTAACTTGGCGTGCTGCAGCCAAACAAGAGGGTCAAGTTTCCAGGCGAGTGTCCAGATCTGTTCTTCTACGGCCGTGCACTATGCTATTTGACAGTAGAACCCTAAGACAAGATAGTGTTAAAACATCCCATCACTGTACTGACCACGAAGCAGAGGTGCAGCTTTGCACATAAGGCACTGAAACCAAATTGTACAAAAATCTTTTCGTCACAAGTACACGGTTACATTAATATACGTGCCTCGCACACACAGACTATGATCGTAATTTATACTGATTTTACGAGGTAGTTATTTTTAAATCGTAAACGATAGCATATATCTAAAAACTGTTGCACAGTTTTGCTCAACAAAACCAGTTTATAATACGTTAACAAATTTTTTCTAGAAAATACACAATGGTTTCCGCTATTATGCAACCAAGCAAATTCCCATATATGAACTAACTAGCCAAATCTATATAATCTGTTGTCTAGAAAAAAATCAAGTAAAAATTATTTTTAGCAAAACTGTTCAATAGTTTTCCGATATCTGCTCTCGTTTAGGAATAAAAAATAACTATCGTGAAGTCAACAGAAATGCTTCTTTAGTCTTATACTTCAAATGCGGTACCAGTTATAAAAAGAAGTTACCAGCATAACTGAGAAGCCTTCTTTACTCAAAGTGGGTGCAAATTAATCATGGAAGACAAAACCGTTTAAGTAATCCAGGAATATTAAATAATAATATTGATTTAGACGTACAAAACACGATATATACTAAAAAAAATAAGTCAGCTTGCTAACTAATGTGCGAGAAACCAGTTAAATAAATTGGGGAAAATATTTTTCCGAGATGACTTTCTGTCATAAAGATAGATAAAATAGCTGTCGTTTTCATTATATTACATATAGATGAACGAAATGTACACAAGTCAAGTCGGGTGTGTATGCAGGATATATTTATACCAACAAGTTTGATGCAGTTCTGAAAAATATATATATACATCCTACAATATGTGTTACAATGCTAAAAACGAAGGCCCTCAATTTTGAAAATACGAACACAGGATGAACGAAGTACACAATATTAAATTCAGCTTTGTATGTGGTATATGTGTATCAAGTTTGATAAAATTCTGAAAAAGATTTCCTAAGGTATGTAATACCACGCAAAAAAAAATTAAAACAGCCGCCATTTCTAAAAATTAACGAGGATAAATGAAATACACAAAAGTCAAGTCAGCTTTGTGTGTAGTATAAGTGTACCAAAATGGGTGAAGTTCTGAAAAATATTTTATGAGATATGTAACACTATGCTAAAAATATATAAATGGCCGCCATTTTGAAAATATGAATACAGGATGAACTAAATACACAATATTCAAGTCACCTTTGTAAGTAGTATGAGACATGAAATTCTAAATTACGTATCCTTAGTTATATAGCTTGATCCAAAAAATTTAAAATGGCACCATTTTAAAACTATGAACACGGTGTAAACGAAGTATATAAAAGTCAAGTCATATTACAAAGTACTATATGTGTACAAAGTTTTATGAAATTAGGTACACTGGTCCAAAAGTTTTTAACAGGACACACACACACACACACACACACACACGGACACACACAGAGACACGCAGACAGAAAGGTGATTTCCTAAGCCTACTTTTTCCTTCAGAACGAGGGACAAGCTGGGTTGACTTCCCAGAGGAGGACACGGGGCAGAGAGGAGATAGTGTCAAGTGCCAGGCTCGCAAAACTGGTTTGCCAGCCAGGTTGTCAGCAGGAGTAGCACGCCACACGTTCTGCCTACTCAGGTTGTCGCGGCATGCAGACAGGCGGCGGAGCTGACGCGGTGAGAAGCGGATGCAGTTATTTGCGTCGCCGGGTCGTGTGGCCTTCCTCCGCGAATCAGCACACGACACCGCCCCGACGCCAGCCAGCGCCGCATACCCTTGATACGGTCCAAGGCCAGTTATCTGCACGCGGTTATATTAAGTAACCTGCTAGTATCAGGTAGGTTTGCTTAGTCACGTGACCAGGTTTGCCCGATCACCATGTTGGTATCTGCCTGCAAGAAACTCAGGGTCTCCTAACTGATTGAACGCTTCAAAACTGCACTCAGGTTACCGCGTGAACGTCTTAAGAGGGCGTGGTACATAATGCAACGCTAAAAGCAATCTATAATTGTAGGTTTCTTGAAGGTAATTTGCGAAAATAAAACAATAGCAATCCTAGGCAATAGTTTTAGCCAACGTTTTAAACAAAATCGTTTCCAGTGTTACGAACTTCTGAGGCACAATATCTGACGCCGAAACCTCGTGCATTTAACTGCGGCGCAAGAGATCACGCGTAACGAAATAGTAAATTTGGATAAATATTTACTCATAAAGTTGACAAATACCATTATCTAGGATTGTCGTTGAGTATTTTATCCACACTGGCTTCGAAAAAACCGTAGAAATCAATTGATGTTTTCAGCGTTTATTTATCTACCACGTAGTAGAGTGTGTAAATGAATGAACGCAAAAAATAATAATAATAATAATCTGCACGTTTTTGAAAGTCAGTGTGTAAAATCTACAAAACACCTATCCTAAATAACGCTGTTAGCCAACACCATGAGCGAACATTTACCCAGAAAGGTGAATTTGCTAAGGTTGCCGCCTGCCGAGTACGCCGCGCGGTGTAGAGAATTAGGCCGTTTGCAGATTATTCGAAAACTACTCAACGCATATGAGTAATGTCTGCTTAGGAATAGCATTTAAAGGAAAACTGGTGTTTTGCGCTCTTTCTTACGTATGTAAATCTTGGTGTAGATTCTTTTAAAAGGTATGTATATGTGTGTACAATACACTTTTACAGTTAATAATACGTCATAAATAAGGGTTACCACAGAAAGTCTATATAATAGAGGCGAGTAAGATTGCACACCAGTCAGTGATTTGCACCTAGAGGCTAGGATGAGGCGTGATGTGCGTGCTGTGTCGTCCGTATCGCTTCCGCACTTCTCGGCCTCAAACAGGCCAAATTTCGGCGTCAACGATTTTTCTTTAGAAATGCATTACTCAAGAAACATTTTGACTCAGAATGTTGATGAAACGCACTGTCCAAGGTTGCTGTGTTTTGATGTTCGCAAATTGGACCCGAAAAACATAAACTAATTCCTTTAGCGCT
>PNEQ01122007.1:55928-99273 GCA_003012365.1 Medauroidea extradentata
TAAGAGCCATGTTTAGTCACATTTTGTGTCTAAAATAAGAAAAAATATGTGGTACAGATGAAAAATAAAACATGGTGATGAAAATTGCGGTAGACCGCGCCCCAGGGGCGTCATTTGGGGCTACAGGGGGGGGGGGGCAAATGCCCCCCCCCCCTGGATTTGGAATTTTTGTGTATAAATGTATTTTTTGTATTTTCAAATGTAAATAATGCTAACTTAAGGACATAAAACTGAAGTTTTATTATTAAAGTATCTAATTTATACATGCTTAATTAATAAAAAAGATGCAACAATGTCACTGTCGTCAGAAAACAAAATCTTGCCCCCCCCCCCTGGAAAAACCTGAAATGACGCCCCTGCCGCGCCCGTAACACACCATGCTCATTAAAACCACTGCCTCTTAAGCCCTCGCAACACAGCTATATATAGATATTTTAGACTGCCGTACTTAAAAATGTTCTAACCGGATGTATGTGAAACTCAAACATAAACTTGCACTGAACTTCACTTCAGACTCTCCACCAATAAAGTTACATGGGTCCCGCTTTACACGCCACAGTAAAAATGGCTCGACGGGAAACGTGCACGCTAGTTCAGTGCTAGGCTCGTTGAGGCGATGCGGTGTTTTATGTGCTTCAGGGCGGATCTTATAGCTCCGCTGTTTCTGGGCCTCTAAGGAGCAGGGAGGCGAGGCCCTGGACAGGTTTTACTCTCTGCAAGTTCTGGCACGAAGCAGCTGTGAGAACTACCGAGACGCGCGCGCCCGTGTCACATCGCCCACAGGGGCGTCATTTCAGGTTTTTCCAGGGGGGGGGCAAGATTTTGTTTTCTGACGACAGTGACCTTGTTTTATCTTTTTTATTAATTAAGCATGTATAAATTAGATACTTTAATAATAAAACTTCAGTTTAATGTCCTTAAGTTAGTATTATTTACATTTAAAAATCCAAAAAATATATTTATACACAAAAATTCCAAATCCAGGGGGGGGGGCATTTGCCACCCCCCCCTGTAGCCCCAAATGACGCCCCTGATTCGCCCATAATAGCAAGACACTAAACTGGCGTGCAGTCTTTCCGTTACATCGCTGCAACTATGGGACTTTAAACGACAGCCCAATTTTATTATTGGAAAGTACGTACTAAAGTTCACAGCAGTTCCCTTAAGGGCGTTGGGCCCGTAAAATTTAATTTTGTTATATTTGTGCCAAAAACTGTTCAACTTTTGCGCATCAGATAACACGTCATTTTACCAAATAAAAAAAATTAGGCCCCGTAGTTTTTGAATAATCACTCTCCAAAGTCCCAAAATGGCCATTGCGGTGTAGCCAAAATCAAAAAAAGTAATTAACTAACGAATTCTACATTACAGGAACTGAAAGTCAATGTATCAATGCATTTTATGATATGTTTGACAAAAGTTAGTTTTGAATATTTCAGTAGTAGCCAACAGTCAAAGTTATGCAAATATTTACTCATTTTCATCAATTTTTAATAAATACAAAATTATATCGCTTTGTGTTTATAAAAGTGTCTTGAAGTAGCTCACATCAATAAGTATCAATATGAATTATTTTGTTTCTGCAAGGTAATTAGTTTTTATTATTTTGGCTACACCGCAACTGCCATTTTGTGACTTTGTTAATGATTGTGCTAAAACTATGGGAACTAATTTTTTTTTATTTGGGGAAATGACATGTTATCTGATGTATTAAAGTTGAACAGTGTTTAGTACAAATATAACATTTTGAATTTTTACGGGTCCAACGTCCTTAAGAACAGTCCTCGACTGGCGCATGGACGACGTTGCAGCGTGTCACACGTATTCATTTTCACGCGAAACCGCTTGATTTATTCATATTATGTTTACCTACGAAAAGAACACACACTTGAAACTATGCTTTTATGGTTTCAAATATTCAGCACGCTTGCTAGAAACATGATATTCGGGCCTCTCAAAATGACTAAAAAACGGGTTGTTTTAGACTACTGCAACTCCGAAAATGTTACCTAAATTCGTAAATTGTAAAACGGGAAGTATGCGTTAGTCTTTACTTCATACTATTCAATAAAAAATGTTGTGGTCACAGCTTAGAGTCCCGTAGGAAAAACACTACAAGGAAAACCTTGCACGCCAGTTTGGCGCGCTGCGAATAGAGGCGATATGCTTCTCGTCAAGCGTGGGACACTGGCTCTTATTGCTACGCTGGTCCCACGCGCCAAAGGTGGAAATTCGACACCGACGAAGACTCCTCTTAAGTAGTTTCGCACAAATCTGAGAAGTAAATTTCGTAATATAGCTGTCCGAAAATGTCGTTTTTAGCCACGTTGGAGGGCACGGAAATATTATTTCCAATGCCCGATATGTTTTGAAAGTACTTTATAAATCTTCTCTGAAACACATTTTCTTATCGTAGATAGGTAACATTGAGAGTACGTAAGATAATTAGCAATAAATGCATATTTCTAAACACTGCAGCATAATCCGGCAGTCACCGCCGCCGTCGAATTCTCATATGCTATCCGAGGCCGTGCAGTCACGAGACCGGAAACCGAAGTTCCCATAACTCGTTGGGTGTATCTAGAAACAAGTGCACCCGTGGGCCGATTAAATATCGCTTTTTATGGGTGCAACGCAAAATTTGCACCTGCGTTTCTTCTGCTCGCGCTGCCTTGGAATTATTGGAATTATATACTTACGTAATGCCATAGAGGATCCGTTTAACTTGCCCTGTACTTGCGTTGCGCTGCGACGGTGCAAATAGCAGGTGGCGATATTTAATCGGCCCCCCGGACTGATTAGTTGCAAATATTGAACTGGCAGCGGGGCGAGTGTATTTGTTTTAGCTGGTCTCCGGACCCGCATTTAAGACTGGAAGGGAGTTGTTTCCATAATTAATACATTACGTGTAGTTGTATCGGCGGGGAGTGAAGCTCCCACCAGCCACTGGGGCTGGCGTGATGTATTCGGCAGCCTGGGAGGCGGGTACCGTAACAGGTGGCATAAAAATACATGTCGTTTTGAGGCGAATAAGTAGCCAGGGCTTGTAAAGTAGGCCTACTCAGTTTACCGTGAATGGCCCATAGCCGCATGAGTGCAGGAAACTGGACACGGTAATGATCAAGATAACTCAATTTCAGGATCCATTTTTTGCTCATCCTGATTCCTCAGCGGAGGAACGTCGTGACTGGAAGACGTTGGGAGCGGGCGAAACTATTTCGCAAACTTTATCGCGAACATATACGAGAGCGGGGACCTCCCACTGTCACCAGTTTTGGACGGGGGTAGGAATGTTGGGGGAGAGAGAGAGGTTTATATCCTAGTCACGGTGCCTGCCGCAGACTACCTCCAGTGACGTCACAACCTGGCTCGTCATCTGGAGATGTCTCTAGTAGTTGCTGAACGTCTCGGCGACGTGTATTTCCGGCAGGAATGCAGGTACCTTGATGCACGAGCGCGATTTGCCGCTAAGGAAAGTGGCCTGTTTGTAGCGAGTTACCAGGAACAAGCTACACACTATTAGTTTTATATGTTTTATATTTGTAGGCCTGAGTCTTAAGTTATATAAACTGAACAAACTTATCTGAGTAACCAAAAGTAGGCTAGGCTTAATCTAGGCCTAGATAGCTAGTGTAAACTGAGTAGCACAGATGAAGGCGTACGAGTAATTTGCTCGTAATGTTGTAAATATGTAATATTAATATTTAGCCAAGACTCTCAAGTTTTGACATAATTTTTAAAGCTTATGTATCATTATTATTATTATTATGTCATAAACATGGACTTAATTTGACCTGCTAGAAATGTGTTTACTGCTCCCATTACGAGCTCAGGCTCAGGGAACCTTTTTGTGCAGCAGTAAATAAATTTAAAAAATTACACACACATCCGCAAAACAGTAGATGGTACACAGGATGTCCAGAAACAAACTCTTAATAAACACACGACGCGAATCCTGGGCTAAACTGGAGACGAAAATGTCTGTGGTAAGATGTATAGCATTTCACGTGTGCAATGTGGCAACACTGCACGGAGAAAGTCTCCTCTTGCGCTCCGTGTGTAGGTATTATTTTACGTATGTTACGTGAAGTCAACGTAGAACCATCTGGATTTGAACCTGTGCCCATAACATACGTGTCAGAACAGTAGTAGTAGATAAGTAAGATATATGTGGAGTGCAAGAGGGAACTAACCACACTGCTATGTTGCCACATTGCGCATGTAAAATGTTATCGAATCGTACAACAATTTGTCAGCAATATTTTCGTCTCCAATTCAGCCCAAGATTCGCGTGGTGTGCTAATTGTGAGGTTTTTTTTCTGGACCCAACGTATGTATGATAAATTTCAAAGTGGGCTATATTGCCCCCTAGAGGCGCGATACGAACGCCTTGCGGGCCAGTTAGGAAAATGATAAAAGGAGGTGTGGGTACTCAGCATAGGGTTTGTGAACCTACGGGGCGATGATCAGAAAAGTTTGAGAACTACTGATGTATGTTGACCCCGAACCGGCCGCCCAGGTTCAAACCTAGCCTTCAAGTTCCGAGTGTTCAAATTTAATCATATGAGTAGTAGTTGCCATTTGCATTTCAAATTATACTAACTAAGGCTCAGTTCCTGTCAGGCCTATGTATATAGTACACCACCACTGAGTTTTTTTTAACCACCGACTAAACAGGAAATATGTTATAAGTTTGACGACTAAAAGTCTGTCTGTGTGTTTGTCTGTTGTATCGTAGCTCCCAAACGGATGAACCATGCAATTTCAATGCTTTTATTACATTACAACAAATACTTCAATACTTTTTAAGCTGTATAAAAATACTACTTTATTTCATTCGATATTTACTATAATTGTAAAATTATTAACGTTTTAGAAGCTACAAATAAAACGTAAGTTAAAAACTTATAAACCAACAACACATAAACAGATCATTTGAAAAGTAAATAATAATAATTCCAAATTATTTATGGCTATTAAATATGTCAGGGGACCGCTAAGTAAACAAAATAGGCAGTTTAAATTAGCAAATTTGGGACATAGTCTTTCGTCGACAGCGTGGTCATAAGAGGCAGATCTTGTATCTAAGATAGGAAACGGGTAAGGAATAGGTGTGATCTGTACAAAGCAACCATCACAGTCATTTCGGGAAAACTGTGTTTATTGAACATTTTAAAATAAAAAATGGCATGTCTAAGATGAGACAACGTTGCTCAAAGTGTGGTGTGGAACCACCCACTCCCCCAACCCACCCTTCCCTTGCTCCACCGGAGACCGTCAACTATTTTTGTTTGTAAAATTTGGATTGCAAAACGGATGGTGAGGGGGCAAAATTAATTGTTAAGTGTCAAAGTATGTAACATTTACACAAACATTTTGAGAACTGACCTATAGCGTTTACTTTACTTGGACGGAGTACGGCCGTAAAACGGGGTGAGATTATGCCAAGTGGGGTGAGATTGTGACAACCTAAATGTATATGTTTGTCTATAGACATTAAAAAATGCGTACTTAACATAGGCTTAGTCCTGAAGAATAAATCAAGTCTCTTAAAAAAAGACCCAGGAATAAAAAAGTATATGCTATTTTATGTATAATTTTGCTGTCACAATTTCGCCCCACTTGACATAATTTCACCCTTTTTTTACGGTACGTACTAGGTGTCATCTTCGTTTGAGAAAAATATTTTCTTGATTAGAACAGAGAAAATGTCTCGCGCGTTGGAGAAGTGTACTTGCCCGGTGAAGTGCGACCTTGCTACGAGTGTGAAGATATAGTTGCTATGACAAGGACACAAGTCTTGGCTGCCGAGTGGCGGCTTGTTAGCGTCGAGACACAATTACTCCCCTAGCGTGGTCCACAGAGTGTCTGGTTCGTCCGCAAGACTGCGCCAGTGTTGCTACACCTACCAAATAACTTGCGTCACGTCTGCCACCACCATTACATTCTGCTACACTAAAAGTGCCTGCATTTATTTCCGAGAGAGCCTACAAGAGATGATTATTTATCCCGGGAAAACTTGACTCTTTGCTGGGTTTGAACATACGTTTAGCATGCCAGAAACATTTTTAATACCACTGGCTGTCTTCTGGAAGTGAAACTGATTCCCCTATTTGACAGAGTCAATGATAATCCTGTTAGTGTTATATTTAATGCTATTGATTGGTCTAGAGACAACTATGTCGTGTCGGATAGTTATCATCCAGGCATGCATGCTGCAAGAAACTGCAATATTTTCAAGGGTATGTTGACATCACAATTTCTACTCAAACGATGATGCATGTAAAATGGGAATAAACCCATTCCTTTTGTCACTTATTTCGAACATTGCATCGGGCCGCAGTGGTCGAGGGGTCAGACCTCTCACCTCCCACCAAGGCGATCCGGGTTCGATTCCCGACGGGGTCAGTCCCCGGATTTTCGCATGTGGGAATCGTGCCGGACGATGCCGCTGGCCGGCAGGTTTTCTCGGGGATCTCCCGTTTCCCCCACCTTTTCATTCCGGCACTACTCCATACTCACCTCATGTCACCTTTCAGCAGCGCTGAAGACCTCGATGTACAACGCTGTCAAAAATCTCTTCACTCTTCCCTCGAACATTGCGCACTCTATAGGCCATTTACGGTTAAGTGGGCACATTATTTTTAAGAATAGCCTGCCTAGCTTGTCGTTACAGTCTGTGAAAGAGGAACCGACATTTAAATGTATTACTTCTTATTGGATCAACTTTGAAGATAACTGTTTAAAAATATTCAGTGCATAACGTTTATGGAAGAATAGTACTCTGTGAGAAATGTTACCGATTGTTTTGATATTTAAGATGCCATTTAAATAGTTGTACTTCACAAAACTATATATATATATATATATATATATATATATATATATATATATATATATATATATATGTGTGTGTGTGTGTGTATGTGTATATATATAATATATATATATAAAATAAGTAATAGCAATATTCCTTATCTTACACGTCCTGTTTGAAAGGCTTTGCTTTAAAATAGAATCAATAAATTGAGAATAATTTTATTTTAACATTTGATCCGCCAATTTAAATTGCGTGACTGCAAGCTTGGTTGGCAAAATCCTTAAACACAGTTTATTTTCCTTACAGTCAGTTAGGATTTGTCTGCCACTTTCTGTAACAAGTAATGTAGTATTTATCAAGTCTTGAGTAAGTTTAATACTCTTAGTAGCTTAGCTCGCTGCCAAGGTTGGCTAGGTATCCCAATCTACATGAATATTTTAAACCACGTGCAGTCACAAACAACGTTATCATTTTGTTCGTTTCAAAAGTATTTATATCACTTCGAAGAACTTAAAAATACCTCGCTATCGAAGACTATTCAAGATTTAAACACCAACAACGCTGAATTAACATTACCAGTAAAATATAAAAATCAAATATATTATACTATTCCGTTGAAATAAAAATCTAACTTCATGTTTGTATTGTAATGAAAGTACAATATTTCTTTAATCAAGTCAATTTTATCGACGTACAAACTATGCCTGTTTGAAAGACTAATATGGGACACACATACGTAATAATTCGTGTGAAAATTGATAGCCAAACGAGTAGTACCAAACAGAAAAAAAATGGACATGTGTTTATGTAGAGTAATACGTGCTGCTAAAACGGAAATAAAGTTTCACTTTTCATTCGTTGTTTAAATCGTATTGTTGTTCGTGACTCGCTACAAGCAAATGTTTTTGAGTGGTCATTATCTCTGCACTGTTAAACATTTCCGTAAATTCACGGAAATATTTGCAGAAAAGTACTGTAATTATATGGAAGTGGTTTTCGACATTTTTATTTACGGAAGTTAGTCTGTATTGTCAGTTCACGGATGTTTGATTGTAACTTTCCATAAATTCATGGAAATATGTTTCTACAAATTTAAAGCGTATTTTATTGTGATTATTTTTAAATGTGTGGTACTAATGATCAGTGTAACTCCTAGTGTTAATGTGCATGCACACTGGTGCGAAATGAAAAGAAGACAAGACAAGCTAAGATAATAGAAGCTAAGTGCTGTTTCCTGGTTGTCAATACTTTGTTGCGAAAAGGAGAGATGCGGAGCGGGTATGCATTTTTAAAGTTATTATTTTCTATACAGTAAAATATTTTTTCTCATAATGATACTAATGAAGTTCTGTTAAATCAGGATGTCAAAAACAAAAGCTGTTTCTTATAAATTCGGTTTCTTACCACTGAATGGAACTCGTCTAACGATTACCTTGTCACTGAGATATATTGGTTAGAGCGTCTGCCTGGAATTCATAAGGTCGTGGGTTCGAATTCCCAGCAAATTCGAAAAAAAATTATCAGGTTACTAAATGGTACGTTAAGATCGCGGGAAAACATAGGAGATAAGAGTATGTCGTATTTATGGAATAGAGTAAAAGTAATTTAAAGAAATTCTATTTATTCTTTGCGGAAAACGGATTGTCCGTAATTTTGTGGAGGGTTCCGTTATCAAGAAAAACTGAGTGTACGTTATTTTGCGAAGATTTCTGAATATTTTTTTTTCCTGTAACTTTCCGTAATTTCACGGAAATTTTTTTTAACCGTGTGGTAAAAGTGAACACCAGTTATTTTAAACTCAAGTTACTCAATTTGAAAAATAATGAACGGCCATAAGCGACTAGGTAAAGTTTGGCTTTCTTGCAGCAGTGAGTTAAAGAGTTTCACACACGTGGTGTGTGCACTTAAGCCACGGTCACACTAGAGGTCAAATCTGTTCAGTTAAATATATTCGGCAGCCATGCTTGATCGTGTTTAAAACTTAGACATGTCTGCGAGGTTACACGACTGAATAAATTCAACGAATTTTCTAGCCTCAACAAACTTGGAACCTAATATGTACCATATTTAATTATTATTACATCTACACTCAATATTCGTGACTTTTTAATTATAATATTGCATCTAACTGAAATGCTACTGTGTGTGTAAAGTGGATATGATCATTTTACATCTAAAAGTTAATTTAATTTAACTAGTGCAAAATGTCTGTCCAAAAAGCAGCCATATTTGTTACGCAGAGCGTTACTCCAAGCAGCCAATAGGAGAGAAGCATCGAAGATATGTCGTTCTAAACTACATATGAAATCAGTTAACTTTGATTGAGAAGGTACTGCGATCTGAACTAGTTCGTAGCTCGTGTATCCCCTCCATAAAACTGAACATGTTTAAGTGAAGTAGTCTGCGGCCTTAGTCTTCTACAAGTAATTCCGATTTTAATTTTTTTTCACAAGAAGTCTAGTGGTCAAACTGCATAAGGTCTCCTTCCGCCGCTGATCATCGGGTTCGGTTTACAAGTCAGAAACAAACCATAAATGTGGGCTATATTTTCAAAATGTAATCTTAGGTTAGTTTCCAGTCAAGCATCACCATTTACCTATAGGTGGTTCGCAATAAAGTGAGTACTTTTTAAGACCGCCATGTCTGGAATAATCAATAAAAATATTATTTTTTTTAATCAAACGTTAACTTCTGAATGCCGAATAATCTACATACTTTCATTGTTTCTTAGGCTGCATTGTTTGTATTTAAACCGGCAGGTAATTATATATCATCATAAAAGGAAAAAAAATACTATGATTTTAAAAGTGCTCACTTTATCAGATTTTATGCACTGTAATCATCGCATTACGTATAAAAAAAGTTAGTAAATCTGCTTTCTTTGTGATCTTGACATATGCGTCATCTGCATTTAAAACATGCAGCAAGACTTACCTGACATTGTCCTAAGCCAATTTCCTTTATAAAGCGACACAGAATAGCTGGAAAATTAAATAATGAGCTTGAGAAAACAAACTCAAGTACACCCGTAATGCGACCTTTGGTGTAGCACCGATCTCATAACCGTTACGTAAGTTTTGGTTACACATTCAGCGAAAAATATGCGTTTTAACTTTTCAGGGGAAAAGCAAAGGAGTTGTGACGCGAATCGCATCAGGTTTGGTAAGCTATTCAGACAGAATTTTTATTTACTTTCACGGTTGATTGTATATCCTTTTGCTAGACATAATGATTAACACAGCATGACATTCATAACGATTTTAGTCTTATCCATTTGTCGATGAAGTGACAACGCAAAATTTGGAAAAGCAAAATATCATACATTTAATTATTTTACACGTATTGTAAAACTAACGAGACTAATATCCTGGCTTCTAATTTAAACATAATACTCGAAAAAATGTGAGGTCATGCCTAAATAATTTTCTTAACTCATTACCGACATCACTGAAGGTAAACAGTTTACACAGAAAAATTAGTTTTACGACTTAAATATCGGGACATCTTTTTATTACTGTGATGCTTGTAATAATTGTGTTTGCAGCAAAGATTCAACTGTATCTCCGTAGGAACAAGTCTTCGAATCATACTCTATAAAAATGTATTACGTTTTGTTAAAGGGTTTTCGTTCACTCAATCTTGATGCAGAAAACAATAAAAATTAGCACTGAAAATAAATTCCTTAGTCGCGTGCAAAACAATTTTTTTTCAATATCATTGATTTATTTTTTCATCCCCTTCCTGAAAAATTAATGATTATATTTAATTTGAAGCTATTAACAACATTATAATATTTATGGTGCTCCAAGGAATATAAAAATTATCTTGCGGGTCGCGTGCATGCTCCTGCAGGGATAAATACGACAACCTCGTCCGACTGTAGAGCGGGTTGTCAGGTACGTCCAATTTTATTTCTAGAGCAATGGATTTCCTGCGAACCAAGTGACAAAACTAGTGTTTTCTCGAGCTAAGGGGCTTGATGCGAAAGTAATCAACCGTAGTAAATTTAAAATAAAGCAGAGGAATTGTTTCGATGATATCCAACGATTTCGCTGTGTAAAACACTAAATTAAATGTTAAAACAAAATAACCTTTTTATCATAAATGAAGTTGTTTTATCTCCATTTTAGCACCTTTTAGCATAAAATAATTTTAATTGCAAAAAGGTGTCGGCAGTTATTTTCTGTTCGATTCCATATGCACTTGAATGACGACTTCGTTGTTGGTTCGCAATCAGTTTCGCTGTGCAACCTATTCTACATCTTAATTTGTAAAGTCCCAATGTGCTTCTCTGGTTGTAAATTACAACGTCAGAGAGTCATTGCTGTAGCTCATCCTTGATTGGTCTAACGCCTCCTACCAACCTCACAGCGATGTAATTTAAATGAGGAATCACTTTTCAAATTAATTACGTCTCAAAATGGTCAAATTTTAAGATAAATCTTCCATTCAAACAGTGTTATATGAAAAACTCATTGACAAACACTGCCAATAGGAACTTTGTTAAGGTTTTAAATTTTTAATATCTAAAATGTGATTTTAAATTTCATATTTCAGATATAAATTTAAAAGTGAATAGTATAATTGTCCTTGAAAAAAAACCTGTCTATCGCAATACTTCATGTTTTACGTAAACACGTTTTCTTTGAGAAAGTTGAAATAATATTTAATTTTTACACTAAATCATTAACTGAAACTATGTATAAAAGGCGTGTATACTTAAAAAGGAAGTTTTAAAATATTTGTACGAGACATGTTTTTTCGCAGTAATACGTTGTGATTATTTATTGCTGTAATATTTTTTTATCTGCCATATTTTTGTACAGTGACAAGTTGAAGTCCAAATTTGCATAAAACGATTTTAAGCTAGAAACTATAACCAACTGACTTCTATAAATGAAATAATTCACGACGAAGAACAGTGTCACGAGCTACACTAAGACACGTATGAAAACCACAGTCAATTTTCTTTTCTATATTTATTAAAACATACTGAACTTCTAATTAAAAATTTCTCATTTTCTGCAAAATTTTAAAATACAAAATTGTATGTTCAATGCTGTTTTATACATGCCTTGTAGCCTGTGACAATGTTCTTCAATGTGAATTATTTCATTTCTATACGTATGTTGGTACTCTTTTCTATAATAAAATGGTTTTGTGCAAATTTGGACTTTTACATGCCATTATACAAAATCCAAGAAAGCTAAGAAAATTTCAGTGCGATGAAATAGCCATAGTGTATGTCTACAATGCAAACCATATCTCGTACAAATATATAAAATACGAAAAAAAAAAAAAATTGAAATTTTCGGTGAACTTCCCCCTTAACTTGAGCCTTCACATGAAGTCGGGATAGTTGGCCCATGCCTCATACCAGTTGGTCGAACACACGACCATACACACAACCCCAGTGGCGGATTTAGAAACATATTTTGGGGATGAGAGCGGGGACCGTGTGTGATTTTGTGAATTATAAAAAATACCAGTCACATCAAAAAAGCGTGGTTGTTTACTGTTACAGAACATAAAAAATTATATACATACAAGTCGGACACATTAATGTACTTGGATCATCATAGAACAAAACTCCAGTGTCCTTGAAGCGACTGGACATACATTGGCTACATAATATTGAACACAATTTTTTTTGTGAAGAGACCTCAGCCCGGTAGCCCCCCCCCCCCTTAAAACCCGCCCCTGCACAGCCCCGTCAGCAGGTGTTCAAACCATCTAAGGAGATATGTAAATATGAAATAATTGCTACATTGTTACACTTCACATTGTGATGACTATCAAAATGTTATATCATTTATTGCTAACTTCTAATACAATTTTATGAAATTACATCGCTAAGACATGAGGGCTTAGATATATATTGGTGTAAGTCAGTTAAAATAGTTTCATCGTAAACAATTCTTCGTAATCATGTGCAAAATGCAGTTCGTTCTTGCAACACTCAAGTGGTATTCAGAAATGCAATTGAGAGCGAAATATTTCTTACAGTAAATTCTTCTGGAAAATGTGTATAGTATGAATAAAAACGACACTGCTAAATACGTGTGACTTACACCACTATGAATCTCAGCCCTCATATAATTACAGTAATCAAACAGATTTACTGCAGAATTTAAAGCAAACGTTATTGCTATCTTCCGTTGTTTTCCTTTATGTACTTGCGCAAGAATTGGTTGCTCTTTCCATATTATATTTCTCTTTTTCACTTATTCTTACAGTTAGAAGAAAAATGTAATTGAATGCATAAATAATCTTTTTTTATGTCCTCGTACAATTTCGTGAATCATACAACAGTTTTTATTTCACATCACACGCTGTATAGTTAAATTTGTTATTAGAAGTATTTGCTATTCAACATTTAAGCTTAGCATTTCAGATCTGTGTGTTACAGTATTGTAAGGACTCTGCATGTACAATTCTGTAATTTTTTAACACACATGCTTAACTCAGTAACAAATGAAATAATCTATCATTCCGGGGAGGCATAAGCTTACATGTAAAATCTAACAAAACGATACGTTTTACACGTTAATTTACATTTGGAACTGTAGTCCTGTGTTTACACGCAGGGAGATACGGTATGACAGTATGGCTAATTATAAGGATCTCTAAAGTACTTGATGACTGACCCATTGCTCGTTAAGAAACGGTGTAAAGGTGAACTCGAACCATCATCGCACTACCTCCCTTATCCTGGCAGATTCTTTAATCATGGCAACTCAAGAAGTGCTTTAATTGAAATATGTTCGAATAGAACGTTTGCCAAGTTAAAATTAAACGAAATAGATTTGGGTGCAGGCGTTCGTTGCAACTTCGTGCTGATTGTAATTTTGCACCACGATACTTGTCATAAATATTCTCTTTAAAGTCCCTCGCCTTGAAGTAAGCCTCATAATTTTTTAAGATCTGTTAAATAATTTACTCAATAAATTACGGGAAATGTCGGTAAAATATTATTCAAAATGGTCTTCGTAAATTTATAGAACTACCGTTTTCCCAATTAAGTATTTTTCATAAGCACGTTTCTTTAGAAAACTGAATCAACGTTACGTAACAACGTAAATATTGAGGCACTTAAAAAAATTTAGACATAAATTCACTGAAACAGAAAACTATATTCTGTGATAATAACTTTTAATCGTCCCCTGTTTATTGCTACATCCCTACTCAACATTACAGCAGTTTAATTGCACATGAGGCTATCGATTTAATAAAATAGTGACATCACAGCTCGTATCATTGCAGGAAAAACAAGGTTAATTACATTTGTTCGTTCATAACATGTATTAGGGGACAATAGCTATAGGCCATTCGGGATAAAGTAAGCACTAAAATTTTAACCTTTGAAAAATGTCACTAAATGTTATTGCATATAATTCTACATTACCAATAATAACCTTACGTAACCGAATATAGTTCCGTGTATTTTTCTATTTAATACAACAATCCTAAAATAAACTGAAATCAACTTATTTTAGTTTAATATATTAATAAGCTTTTTTATCAAACTATACACGTTCCTACAGACTGCATAATTTATCTTGCACGCGCAAACATCCAGTGACGTTAACGTTTTCGGGGAGATTATATATTTTCTTCGTTAGTCGTTACGTGCGGAAACATACAAATTGGCTGAAAATAGAAATTAAGCAGGACTTTTTTTTAGTGTTTGCTTTATCCCGAATCACCGTAGTAAATAGTGTGTTTGGGAGTAAGTTGTTTAAGCAGTCCTTGCAAATTTCTAGAACAATAAGAGAAACTCTTTCATTCCGCGTTTTATAAAGTTTAATTATCGTTTCATGCAGCTGTTTTCTGCTCTTTGTCGATTTTTATGATTAGATCGGATTAAAGAAATATTTTTTTTACTAAACAAAACGTATGCCCCAAAACTTGTAGCGAGTAGGCTTTTATATCCTGATAGTTCACGTGTTCAGCAAGGTAAAACAACGACCAATGAAACCACATTTTGGTGGGACTCAAATAAGGTATTGTGCATGTGAAAATATCCTACGCGTAAAAATTGAAGGACTATTTCAATGTAACTACCGATATGAAACATTTTCTCAAGAACGTATGTGCAATTTACATTATTCGTTTCTGCAAGAAAATTGGGTGAAATTGCTGTCTAAAATGTACGACTATATTGTTTAAATATACAGCTGCACTGCAACATAATACGTATTATTTCCTTGAGAAGAGTATAAATGGATGACTTGCAAAAAAACTTATCAAATTATTATAATGATTATTTGTGTTTCAAATTGTCTGAAAAGCAAGTACCGTCTGGCAAATATTATTACATCTTAACTCTCCATTTTCTAGAGCAAACATGTATGTTATGTGCTCTCATTTTGAGTAGTTGACATTCTGGAAGATGCCCAGGCCACCAAATGTTGTGCAGAGCTTCGTATGTTACCAGATTACTCGAAAACTACTCACTGCACACGAGTGATGTCTGCTTAGGAATAGCATGTTAAGGGACCTCCCTGTCTGCCCTTTAAATGCGTTGCAGTGAGATACGACTACTCTATTTTTGACGAAACTATTTAACACACATTATATCTATATACCTACGATAGTAACACTCACTTCAAACTATGTCGCTGTAGTTTTAAAAATTTGGCACGTTTATTAGAAACATTATTTTCAGGCCCCTCAAAACAGCCAAAAATGGCTTTTTCAGACAGCCGTATCTGGGAAATTAATAATGGGATTTGAAAATACATAACTGTAGAAACAAGCGTCAGGCTTTGTATTACGTTGTCCATAAATAAAATAATGTGGTCACCGCATAAAGTCCCATAGGAAGAAGGACGATAGAAAGGCCCTGCACGCCATCTGAGTAGCTTGCGCGGAGAGGCGATAATGTATAACATACGTCGGTTAGGGACAACCTTATCGCTCCTGCCTCTCACACACACACACAGTCTATCTAGGGAGGCCAATTAAGGCCATGCTCTCTAGTTTCTACATTTTTCACGATATTAATTTTTTACGCCTAAACGAGAGCAGATATAAAAATCTGTCTTGCAGTTTTGTTTAAAATCATCTTCTTAGTGTTAGGTGATTTTTTTTCAAGGCAGTAAATACTATGGTTTTAGCTAATTATGTAAATAACGAAATTATGGTTCACTGACTTTTTAACGGAAACCGTGCCATTTCTTGCTTTGAAAAAAATTAGCTGTTTACGGTATAAAACCCATTTTAAACGAAACTGTAGATGTGTTTTTTGATATCTGATCGCGTTTTAAGTTTTAAAAAATAACTATCACAAAAACAGTAGAAATTAAAAAGCATGGCCTTAAACAATGTTACACGTATGTATATCTATTTCAAGTTCACAACTTCTCATTAAAACATATCTTCTAGCGGCTGAAAATGGCTAAAATGGGAGTTTTACAATTTTTTTTTTTTTTTTAAGTCTGAAAATATTGGCGTAGAATCTTTTAAAATGTATATAGTCATGTACAATAATACATCCTTATCTTTAATAATACGTCATAAAATAAAAGAGTCTTCACTGAAAGTCTCATTGAGGCGACTTGTCGGCGAGAAGAACGCACTTGTGCCTAGGGGTTAGAGGGAGGGGTGGTGTGCATGTTGTGTCGTCCTTATCGCTCCCTCGCTTCTAGGCCTCAAAAGCTCAAAATACCTTCACCCAGGCAGTCACCTTAATATGTAGTTCAGTTTTTGTGCCCACTCTCAATATTTTCTGTATCTGACATCAATTCACGTAGAACCCTTACCCCCCTTCCTCTTCCTTAATTCAAGGCAAAACAGCAATTTTGATAACACGGAAGAAAAAAAACCACTATGAAGTTCTCAAAAAATAAGTTACACAAAATAGTTGAAGGTGTTACCAGGATCAATAAACGTGATTAACATAAAGATTTAAAAATCAATTTGAATTATTACTTAACTAAAATCTCAGCACAAAGTTCATGCACGGTATTTTAAGGCCTTGCGAGTGTATGAAAACCGTACTTTCTCCTCCAAATCAAATGTATTGCTTCTTCTCGTGTTTACGTTTAAAATTGTAACTGAAAATATAATTGAACTGCTTTACTTGAAATGTCGTAATAAAAAATATAACAGAGATGAAAATGTCCCCAAGAAATTGTTTTCGACGTTAGAGATGAAAATGTGACATTTATTTTCTCATGACAAGAAGTTATATGGTTTCAACTAATAAGCCTTTTTAACAAAATTTTCGTTAATGACATAATTAGCTAAAACCGTAGCATTTACAGTCTTGAAAAATACAAGCCAATAAGGTGAAATCCTTTTTATGAACACTGCAAAACAAATGTTTGATATTTGCTCTCGTTAAGTTTTTAAAAATAGCTCTAGCTAAAACAGTGGAATCATAGAAACATCCCTTGAAGCGGTTCGTGTAATAATAAGTATTTATTTTAATACGTTCAAACATTTTCACCTTAAGTTTTTTTTTCTCAGATACCGTATAGTATAAATTTTGCGGGTACTTTGCACCACTTATTTTTGTTACAAGTAAATATTTGAAGTGTCTCAAATTGTTAAAGACTTCACCATTCACAGTTTTCATAATAGACAGTCCTTTAGAGTGATGGACGTGTTGGAATTATCACACGGAATGAAACAAATCTGATCGTGTAGTTACCCGTAGGGGTGCAAAATTACCTCACTTTACGATACTAGGTAAATCAAGATGTTTACACCAACGTACTAACAACAGTTTCGTACAGCTCCATACGTTGTTTTACATCTTAACCGCAAGTTAACGCAGTTGTCAAACATTCGATTCTAATTCTGAAAGACACATGTTCGGTTCCCGGGCTGACCATCCCGATTTATGCTATTGGGGATTTTCCGATATCATTCCAAGCGAATGATGGAGTGCTTCGTTAATACGGGCATGGGTAATTCCTTCCTCTAACCACAGTTTTTCCTTAACAAGCCCTTAAGGCCTCGCTCTTTAGTTTTGCAGTGGTTTCGCAAATATTTTTGGCAGTTTTAACACTTATAAATATTAATTTGTATCTGATTTTTTCTGTTGCAATACTCCCAACGGATTTTTAGATTTTTCCGCCTGAAATAACGCATATTTTGCTGTCAAAATAAGCCAAAATGAAGCAAAATAATTGTTTGCTTGCAAATGGTACATTATTTTTTAAAACGCTCTGGTAGAATTGTGTATCACATGACTGTAAAAAGTCTCAAATTTTTTCAAAGCATTTGTTAAAAAAATGTTCAAATTATTTGTAATTGTTTGAAGTAAGTGAAAGATCATGGCCTTAAATTTGTTGCAGTGTGTTCGTTATTACATTTTATTTGTTCGAAACTATTCCACGTGTGCCCCTTTGTATCAATGTACGAAAATATAACACACTTAAAATTATGCCGGAATGATTGTTCCAAGATATCACATCAAATATAAACTTGATTTCGGAACTACTCAAAATGGCTAAAAACAGCTTTTCCAACCTGTTCTACCTGGAAAACTTCTAACGGGATTCGTGTGAAAGTATTCTAGCAAAATGCATTGGATTTCACTGAAAACTTTTCACCAATAAAAATATAGGATCACCACTGAAGGTGTTAAGTCAGGCGAATGGTCTGCGATACCACTGCACGCCATTTCAGTGTCTTGCGCTAGAGGCGATACCACACAAGATGAGCCGGTCAACATAGCCCTTGTCACCGTTCCTCACTCACACGAATACAAGGTCTGTAGGTGGGCGCCTTAAACCACGCAATTAATAAATAAAACCATTTTTACTAGTAAGGAAGGCATTTAAACTTCGGTACGAAAATGTTTTTATTGCATTAAAACACTAACACGTCACAAAACTCTATTAGCATTTTAGTGTGAAGTGAGAACTACAAATATAATTAGCTAATTAGTGGCATTTAAAACTCGAAATTGATGATTTATATGCAGAACAAACGATAACTAACAAACAACAAACACTGTAAATTAATACTTTGAAAATTTCATGAGCATTTAATCAAAGAACAAGGTAAATATTTACTGCAGAAGGTCACGCTGGCGATAAAATATGCACAAGCTAAACACAATTAACGTCAGGAAATGTGTTTATCGAAAATTATAGAATGTTAGGTAGGCATCCTATGTTTCAAATAACTGCAGTAAAATTTGAGAGTTACTTACGGGCAATAACTGTTAATAGTTTATAATTATCACAAGTAAGGTAGAATTTACTGTACAAACGGTGAATTGAACATCTTAAGTTCAAAATGTCCTCCATTGAGACAAATATTACAAAACATAAACAGTTATGGCCCATAAGTAGTTCTGAAATTTACTGAAGTAATGCGAAACATAGAATAACGTGGCATCTGACAACATGAGGAAGAAATCGCTGTGGCCTGCATCAAGCTACCATACAAACATTCGACCAGTGATTTCGGGAAACCATAATTCCTAAGGGTAAAAAACACGTCGGAGTTGTTGCAGAAATAAAAAAAGTAAATTTAAAGTATCTGTCACCAATCTCCTTTAGTGGTTTTGGGGAAGGACGATGTGTAGTCAAACATCAATTATACAAGTCTGAAGGGACCCAATATTTTGCAATTTTTAATAATAAGGAATCTATTAAATGGTATTTACAAAGTCTCTAGAAGCTCTTTAAGACCTATTTTCAGGATTTTCAGTCCTAAAACACAAAACTTTCATAGCAACGCCATTACTACATTTAATACACTGTTTCATATATAAAGGAATTTCTTATTGAGTATTACCGTTAACATGGCATTTCTCATCTTATTCCAAAGAGAAAGAAAACCACTTAGCATTAATGAGAACGTTGAGGGTTTGTTTGAAGGAGGATCCACAGTAGCGGTACTGACCTTTGCCCTTGGCCATGTCTCTTGCTGGCGACGAGGAGAGGCGCTGAGAGACAGAGAGAGTGTAGAGAGGGAGACAGAGAGATGCAGCTGCCCGGGAGTTTTGTCGAGCACTGAGCCAACCACAGCGCAGCCGCCCGACCAAGGAACCCTGGCGTCCCGTGTGTGTGCGTGCGTGCGCGCGCTGCCCCGGGCGACGCCACGGTCGATACTGCGACGACCCCCGGCCGCGGCGCAGGGCGTCCTCGCCCTCCTCTCTCCTCTCCTGATCTTACCTCCCCTTACCTCCTCATACAGCTCACTCTACACCGTCATGCTCCTGTCCCAGTTTCTCCCCAAATCTCGCCGTCTTACAGTCGCCGACTTTGTAGCCTAAATGCACTTAAGAAAATTCACTCGCAGGAGTAGGGTAGCTTATTTCAGTCACGTGAGAAAGTTTTGTTGGTTACCAGGAATTTATGAACGCCTGAAATACTATTCATGGTTTTAAGGTAACACAAATAAAAAAACCTGCATGTGTGCAGGATAAATAAATTTGCTAAACGCTGCGTCCGCAGCGCATTTTACACGCTAATTTATTTATATTTATACAGTATTAGTTGTATTTGTTGATCGAGGGGCAATCAGTTGAAATTTCGTACACAGGTCAATTTCATTGAGGTTAGATTTCGAATACTTATAACTGGATGGAGTTAAGCAGAAAGGACACCAACCCACAAAATAATTTATTTCAAGACAATTACAGCAATCAGATGAGAAGATCCAAAATATTATATAAAATAACCATTCGTTACAACAGTGGAAGAAAATTAGAGCCCGGGAGAAAATATGTTTATACTCGTAGAAAGCAATGACGAGTGTTTCAGTTCCAGTGAACTGTGTGTTGGTACACTTTCTGCATAACTCCGTCCAA
Source organism: Medauroidea extradentata (assembly GCA_003012365.1). Classification (NCBI taxonomy): domain Eukaryota; kingdom Metazoa; phylum Arthropoda; class Insecta; order Phasmatodea; family Phasmatidae; genus Medauroidea; species Medauroidea extradentata. Next base: position 76,526 of record PNEQ01122007.1, read on the forward strand.
CTCATAGTGATTTTACAGTAAAATTTCAATCCGCATTCAACCTGGAGTAAACTGACGAATCTATATTGATATGTCACAATAAACACATGCGGTCTGAACTGAAATAGGATTGGAGTGAGTAATCCTGTCCAGTCGCCTAGTTGCACTGGAGTGTAGAATCCGGATTGAAACGTCAGATTGAACTAAGTTTAATTCTACTACGGGTTATAAAGAAAATGTGTTTTCTTACGGGAGAGTTCAGCACAGAGAAAAGTTCTTCCGCTAATGACGCTGTTTTCCCTACGGGGTATAAGAAATTGCAAGACCAAGGTAGACTTGGCAAAGAGAGAAGTCATTTAATTTAATTTGGAAGTGAAAAACAAACCAATTTCGGCTTTTAAATTAGCAGCTTCATATAACTTTACATTCACGAAAGCTCTGAGATTGGACAGATTAGCCCAGTACCAATACCAGCTCAACAACTGGTGGTAATCGTCCCTTGCCGAACTAATAACACTGAGCGAAGACGAAGTGGAGGCCATATTGAATCGTTTCTTTGGTTACGTAAGATATTAGAATCGTCCTTGGTTAGCTAATAAAAATGTTGGGAAGTGCAAAATAAATAAAAAAAAATTGTTCTTGCAGTTATTTCAAACGAAATAAATAAAAAAAATGTTCGCCGTCATTCGTTCTGTAGTTCTACGTTTTGGTAGAAATATGTCTACAACACAATGCTCAGTCCGGATCACGGTCGTAGAAGTACAGGTCTGGACACACGCCTATCTACCAATGTATTTTGCTTGACCCCCTCGTTGTTAGGCTGTAGTTCGCCAAGTTACCGAGAGTGTTATGCGTCTTTGGCGCTGCAATCAGAGCGGTCGGGCTCAAACTCCGCCCATTTTTTTTCCAGTGTTGACATTATAAAGTAAATAAAGATTGCTGGAGCCATGCTTTAGGATTTTGAGCGAAGGAAGTATCTCATTAATTGATAAAGAAAATACATTTTGATAAATTGTTTATCTTTATAACATAAAAACTGGGAATAAGTGGGAGGGAAGTGGGCGGAGTTTGAGCCCGACCGCCCTGATGAAAGCGCCAAAGACGCACCACTCTCGCTAACTTAGTGACCTGCAACAAAGCAACAAGGGGGTCAAGTTTCCAGGCGAGTGTCCAGACTTGTTCTTCTACGACCGTGGTCCAGGTTCACTCCATGTTTACACGTCAGTTATACACATTTCAGTCCCCGTTTAAATTAGTTTACCCCTACCCCCCTCCCATGACGAATCCAGTCCAAGGTCAGGCCAGTTTTCGTATTCAACCATTTATTTGCGAATAATTCTGAGATTGTTCGGGCCTTTGTCTTCAACTTTCTTCGGGCAGTTTTGTAGGGTTGGTTGGTTACCTTAAATTAGCCTCAAATGCTTTTCAAATAATTTCTTCACTTTTTGTCTAAAATGTTTTATCGAAACACAATTGTAATTTTTACTTAGCTAAATAACTTGGATCAAAGCAATTTTTAGTAAATAATTTATTGCAAAAAAATCCTAATCTTAAAAAAATCGACCAAGCATCACGCACTTGCGATTATTTGTTCGTTAGTTTCTAAGGAATTGGTATTGTAACTTCATTATGTGGCCATGCGCTTAACAGACAACAACGAATTTTATTGAGGAAAATATTTGTGATAATCTTTGCAGATAAGCAACTTGTAAAGAATAGTCACGGCTAGACAGATTCTATTCGTTACGAGTAGTTATATTATATCCTTTCTATTTTCGCTATACTCAGTTTCGTATATCTTCAGGAAATGTCAATTCTTTCTTAAATGTCAAAATGTCAATATCACCGTAAGTACAGTAAACATTATCTCGCTTTGTGATTGACATTACGTTATGTAAACTACATGCTATAAATGAAGGGCTGCTTTGGATAAGGGCTCTTGTCCACTTATTTTGGAAAAACTTTTGCATTTTTTAAGTTAGAGGATAAGGGCGTATGTGTCGTCATGGTGGTGTTAATCATTCTTACGAAATAAAAAAACCCAAATCCAAATGGACATAAACCAATATTTTCAACATAAACACCAGTATAATTGTTATAAAAAATCTTTTCCTGTAAAATTATTAAAAATTTGACAAGAGCCTTTATCCTAAGCAACCTTTCAAATGTGAAACTTACAACACCACGTTGCAACGTCTGGCACTGACGTATTAGGTAGCGGTGGCATGAAAAACACAGAGAATTGAAAACTGGGCAACACATTACGCAAACCCAGTTCCGATAATATAATGATAATTTGAAACTATATATTTTTTTACAAACAGGCACCTGCAAGTAAGACTTAAGATGGCATGACACTTATTAAAGACAAAACAATTGGTGGCTTACGTAATTCACACAAAATTAATAACACGTACTAAAACTTGCCATTAAATAATAATTGATAATTTTGGTAACAAGTAGGGGAAGTTAATACTAGGCCAACTTGCTTAGGTTTAAGGCTCGAAGATCTGTAACCTGACATCCCGTTGCCATATTCAGTTTTGACGTTGACATTTGATTACTACACTTGTTTTTAGTTCCAGAAACAGTCGACATTTATCGAATTTCTCTTAAAGTTTCGCCAATTTTCCTTCCATATGATTATGTAAACAACTTAATCCTAAGCAGCTTGCACCGAGACCTTGAACCGGGCCGCGATGTTGCATATCTAATTTCATTCTAGGTCGCTCATTCTTCAGTAATTCCGTTCACACGTTGGGAGATGAAATGCCAGGTAAATGAGGCAAATTGGCTCTTTTCATTAGAAAACCTTATTCCCACTGATTATTTAGTGTTACTTTCGTCATGTGTTTATATTAAGGCGCCCGCCTACTGACCGTGTGTTTGTGCGAGTGAGGCACGGTGCCAAGGGCGACGTTGAACGGCTCATCTGGTGCGGTATCCCCTCTACCGCAAGACACTGAAACGGCGTGCAGTGTAGCCGTAGATCACTCGCCTGACTGACACTTTTAGCGGTGACTTATCTTTTTATTGATGAAAAGTTTAAGCTTAGTCCATTGCATGTTGCTAGGGTAGTTTCGCGTGAAACCGGAGAGTATTTTTTCAGATTCAACAGGTTGAAAAAGAAGTTTTTAGCCATTTTGAAGGGCTCCGAAATGAGTTTCCTAATTGACGTGATGTTTTAAAACTACCTTTCCGTCCGTCATCGTTTGAAGTGTATGTTCTTTTCCTACGTTGACAAAATGGGCACGTGTGGAATACTTTCGTTATAAAATGAACGTGTTTACGAACACACTGCACCGCATTTTAAGCGCGTGGTAGGCGGCGCTCTTAAATGCAAACTTTATCTATAAATTGTTAATTATCTTTTTTATATGTCGATCAGGATAAAGTGAGCACTAAATATTTAACTAAAATATTACTAGCCGTTACTGCATATAATTCAATATGAACTATATTTGCATTATTTCTTTTATAGTTGGCAGCGAAATTACGTAATAAAATTTCCATGTATTTTTCTATTTAAATGCAACAATACTGAAACAAAATTAACTGAAATCGACATAATTATATATTATGTAATAATTAATAAACTGAACCGGTTCAACTGACAGCACATTTTATCTTACACGTGCAAACATCACGTGATGTGTCCAGGGAGGTTAGATATTTCCCAGTGTCAGCCGTTACGCGTAGAAAGATACGAATTGGCTGAAAATAGAACTTTAGTAGGGCTTTCTTGAGTGCTCACTTTTTTTTTTCGAATCACGTATACTTGTTCAGTTAAATAGGTATCCCCAGAAAACATTGTGACCCAGGCCCCCATATTTCCCAGGATGACCCTGATCTTCAGAGGAGCACGCGACCTACATACAGGCACGGACTAAAGTCTGTTAAAGGTGGCCGCCATGGATCACAAAGCGACTGAGACTCTCCAAACCAATCAGCTGCATCGACACACAATTTTCTTCTTACTGAACACAACGGGGGCTTGCATAGTTATAACAGCAGTAGAAGCACCAACATTACAATTTATAGCGAAGGCTTTCTAACAAATATTATTACGCGGGTCTATATCACTTACATAATTTACTACACCAGAACTAGCAAGACCACTTTTCTAATAAAAAACATATTTACAACAAGCCGAAACCAAATCTAGAAAGAATTTCTTTAAAACCAAGACGATACAACAAAGTCATTAACACAAAACTTTCTTCTGCTCCAACGACTTTAGTATCCAACTTCATTGGATCAATCTCTACATACACAGCATCATTTTCAAGTGTCAAAACGTTCTTGAAGGCCTTCCTTGGAAAGAAACGTCTCCTTCTGTAGCTTCTTCCAGTACGCCATTTTGCCGCGTACCACGCGCTTCCAATACGTTGTAATGTACAGGATAATACTTTTTTCAAACGAAACTATTCCCCACGCGCCCGCTGTGCCAACGTACGAAAATAAAACACTAAGGAAAATGACGGAATGACATTGTTAAGACCCCATGCTCATAAAAACCCGTTTCGTAGCCCTCCAACATAGCTAAAAATTGCCTTTTCTGGCTGCCGTACTACAAAATGTACCAACTGGAATTATGTGAAACTCAAAATCGTTTACAGAAAACTTTGCTACAGACTTTCCACCAATAAAATTATATGGTAATGCTTGGTGTCCCAGAAAAAAATATATCGGCAGGAATCTAGCATGCTACTTTAGCGCTTGGCTCGTTGTGGCGATGTGGCATTTGATGCGCGCTTCAAGGTCACCCTTATAGCTCCGTCGAGACCCTCGATTTTCGCGAAAAGATTATTGCACCACTTTGTTTCAGTGTCAAATGTGCACATGTACTGCTTTGCTTCATGGTTATTGGCAGCGTATCTTTATATAGAGGCTTCACTCATTTAACTGTGACGATCAGAACAATGTTTGTTAGACACCACTATCTACTACTATCCGAAAATATCTGCGAGAGAGGTTTGGGGTTTTTATAATAATTCTGAAATTAAAATGCCAGTATTTTTTGAAATTCTGTTCTTATAGAGGCCTAGGAATTATCATATTAAAAATTCTAAAAATAACAGTTTTCCATTTTTGTACATTTTGTGATTTCAAGCCCTTATTTTTCTAAAAACAGTTTTTAATTTTTTAGTCGGCAGTAAATCATACTACCACATAGTGCTGTAAAAATAAACGTCCGCTGATAAAATATCTACTCGGCAAAAAAAAATATATTATCGAATTTTGATGAGTAATTCGGATTTTATTGACGATTGAGTATTCCAGTAGAACGCTCGACATCGTACCTTTCTGGGGGCCGCGGTAGCCGAGGAGTCAGACCTCTTGCTTCCCACCAAGGCGATCCGGGTTCGATTCCCGGCGGGGTTGGCCCCTGAACTTTCGCATGTTAAGCGCTGACCAAAATCTCTTCACTCACTCACTCGTACCTTTCAATCCCTTAAAGCAGGTCTTCTCATTAGGCGGCGAGCAGGCCAGATACAACCCGCGAAGAGGCTTATACTGGCCCGATATTATAAGGTCAGAAATCAAGGAAAACTTTATCTCAATAATTTAAACAAATTTCCTTAAATTGTAGTTCAGTCAGTGTCATCTGTATGTACGACAATGATTTGATTTCGTGTTAAATTTACGTGAAATTCAGTTAAAATAATTTAATACTATGCCTATAAATTACTGCATTATAATTTTTTTACTTTTGACCACCGTGTGTCTTAGGTAACTAACGAAAATAACAAGAAGGCAATTCAACTAAGGAGGCTCAAAATTTTTTTTTTTTTTTTTTTTTTTTTTAAAGGCACGGAAACGGGGAAGGCGATAAGTCAAATACAACCCGTCTACCAAACACCTCATCGCTTCAAGCGATGACCCTGTTAATTTGTTTGTGGAAAGTTTGTGGTCAAGTCCAATGCAGGTCTCTATGATTTTGTTTTACGATTATGGTTGATATTTTCTCAGCTACAGCAACGTGAAAAAGTCATTCTTAACACTTTTGAGAAGCCTGGAAATCATGTTTTTAATTAGCGGACGGCATTTTAAAAAAACTTTGAAGTGTGTCTTCTTTCCGTAGACAAACACATTGGAAACATGTTTTTAGTAGCAATACAAGAAAAAACACTTCCCGTACCGCGCTGCAGCACGTCTCTCACGCCAGGCCTAACTCTTGAGAGGCATGACACGTCACATCACCGCCAGGTACACGGGTAACTTTACCGAACACTCACTCAAAATATGCGTCTATGTTTATTTTAAAATCAGGCTCGGCTATTAAGAGCATGTTTTGGGCCCCTTAAAATTGTTAAAATCGACTTATTCGGACTACTCTGTGAGAGTAAATACGAACCTCATTCATAAACATTAATGACAAAACCTATTGTTTGAATTTACACGAGGAATCGAACCCCGCGTCTCTTCGAATGCGAGTCCAACATGTTACCATTGGGCCACCTCGTTCAGTAATATATAAATAAACTATGTTACGTCTTGTAGCTGCTTTGACATGTACATTACTGTGATAATAATATTTATTATTATTGTTTCTAGCATATTCTTCAACAATGTTGGCCATTTGGTTGGTTATTATTATTATTATTATTATTATTATTATTATTTTAGCGTATTGTAGTTATTCATAACCGTATACATTCATGAGCGGGCTTCAAATCCCTCTTTTTCTACAATATCATTTGTTTTACAGTCCGTTTTCGCCATTGCTGAAAAAAAGCTGATATTCCGTGATAACACTTAATGCTTTCGCCTTTCAGTTACATTTTGAATTTCGTCTGACTCATACGAAACAAACTAACAGTCTAAATAAGTAACATCGTAACAAAATTCAACTCATTATAAAAAAAGGTCTAAACCAGGTAACAACTAATATATTTAAGTATGACAACAGACTTCCCCAAAACAGATTCAGCTAAAACGAAAAACAAATCATCTCCTTTTTTCTACTTATTACGACTGAAGATCTTTTAACTACGCATATACACATAGGTAATATTTAAGGTTGGCAGTTGGAAAATTTATTTTCTTTACAATTTAGATTGCAGTTGTTTAATATAAATCATAAATATAAGTGTAACAATAAATACATTAGTGTAACAATAAACGTATTCGGTCATAATTAATACACATAATACTACAATTATTAAAACATTTGTGGAAACACTAAATTTACGTCACTTGTATACTGAACAAATATAATTATTACTAACAAGTAAATCGAAACATTCATTTTATCCGGTGAACATTTCTTTCTACATAGTTGTCACTTTGCAAAGTGAAACTTGAGTAATACAGTTATCTAATATTTGCTCTTTACGTAACGGAAAAATATTATGAGCCTATCGAAATTACACTCAACTTAATTTTTTATACCAAAAACGAAAAATTATTTACTTGTAGAGATAATATAGTCTGAAATGAAATATAATAAGGTTATATATCAAGTAATTAACTAACGGCAAATAAACAATCTTAAATTTATAATGATATTTATAGGAAATCTTTTAATAATTTTAATCTGAGATCATTAGGAATATTACCTTTGAACACCTTTTACATTGCTCTTTTTATGTGTACTGAGAAAGTAACATTTTGTTTCCAATATTAACTTTTTTTAGTTTTAATGTCAGAATTTCAATTTTTAAAATTTTAATTTGTTTTGTGGCTTTAAACATTTTTCTTCTTGGAACCTACTTTTAATGCATTTTCTGGAATGTTAAAAGTGCATTGCACTAGCGTAAACACGTGTATTAATACTTTATTCCCCAGTTGTTTAAAATGACCGTTCGACTTTTAACCTTAATCTATTTTATTGTGAGTTTCAATAGTGTTAACTTCTACAAAATTGTTACATACCAAAAGAAAAAAATCTACCAGTTCAGTTTCAGAAAAATAAATACTGATACATTATTAAGTAGTTTTAAGGAAATAAATATAAACATAGTCCTGATAAACAATTGTAATGTTGCCTTATAATAGGTAGGAATTATTCTGCATAGTTGTAATGAAAATGCAGTTATCTGAACTAAATACAACTGTCAGGAGCATTATTAAATTACACGTGCTAAGAAATTGCAGACGTCACACTTTGCTGTGGGGAAATGTATTTGAACGCGAATGTTAGTCAAAAGACTAAAATCAAATTTTAAAAATACTACAACTTATCTATAACTCTTCATGATTGTATTACATGTCTTTCTGACTTTGGTACCAGCGCTTGCTTCTGTCGCTGTATTCAAAGTTACCTATGTGTTTCTTAGAAGTCATCACATTAAGTTATCACAATAGAACATAAAGCGTCGAACATAAACACAGCCGGTATAGGTTTATCATTGCTTGACCTCTTGAGATACACTCGAATATGATATGACGTTTAGGATACTTTTACTCTTGCACAGTAGTCGCAATTCAATAGACCTTAGTTTCTTCACCTTCTGTCCTAAAACTTCGAGCTAATTGTGAGATTCATGCTTGAACATTCACCCCCGTCCCCGTAACAAAACAGAAAAGTCTGCAACAACCGAGTCTTTGTACACTTTAAACTTGAATCAGTGAGAAATGAACCACTTCGTTTCGGTTAAAAAATGAGCAACTGATGTTGGTGAAACCATACTGATTGATTCAATGTCTAAACAGTACTGATTTTAAAGTGATTTACAATTATTCTTAGTGAATTTTACTTGCCTGTTAGTTGATTTTCAGTGAATTCTACAGGTTCGTCAGTCAAAAACTGATTAACTGAAATTCCGGTGATTAGCATTTCACTGATTCGGATTCAGAGCGCAGATATGAATTTTTAACACTTGGTACTATATTAACTCTTGTTTTCTTAATATACTTCTTTTCTTCTGTTAATTCTGTTAATATACTTCTTCTGTTCCACCCAGATGACCCTGGTATCAAGAATGTTTCAAACTATTACGAATTGATAGAGAATTGCATAAACATATTCGAAATATAATTTCATCTCATGACAAATGAGGTCTAGCACTGCAGAGAATAGAGGGTTTGTCGTAAGGGGGTTGACAGTCACCGGTGAAAGATTTCGTTCAGACGAAAACGTTTCCGTGCGTTTGTCGCCTGATTACATTTTCTAACCCAATACTAGCTCGCGTGCGGTCAGCAGGAAAAACGATATCATGCGTGTCTACAGTTTCGAGAACGATCCTTTTACGTTTAGGTTTTTGCTTTTGCAGCAAACAAATATCGCATAGACCAAGTTAGTTTGTCATCAAAAACGCTTTCGGATGAAGAGACGTGAATCTTTAAATATTTAAGTTATGTAAACATTATGCTTTTCGTTCAACACGGTTTCCTCAGTCATATTGGTTAAATAACAGAATATGTATTCCCATTCAAAGGCTGGCTCCATTGGGAAGCTGGAATCCGCTCACTACACCATTATTCTTCTTCTGGTTTGGTTCTAATGCGAAATAGGCAAATCATGCAGTCGCGACACTATAAAATATGTTTGTATATCTACAAAGAAACCCTTTGGAAATCTTGTGGTCCAACGTTTTTTGTGTACGGTTGCAAATATTTTTCACACTCGCTATGTAAGGGAAGTCTTACCTTTACAAAGGATTCTTTCGACAATGTGGCAAAAGTTTATTCTTTTAATTCGGCTTTATAAAACGGACAAAGATGGAAAGGTACTTTCCAAACATCACTCAGACTCGAAGTTATCCAGCATAGCTGAAATCAAAACGTTCCATACTGCAGTTTCTCATAATACTGTAGCTGAGCACAAACGAGATTGCGATAGGGAAGTGGGCACACGAGCTCTTGGCCAATAAGACTGCGCGTCAACGACAGGGCTGTGAGCGTAGAGGCGACGGGCCAGCTGATGTGATGTGCTAGTGTCGCCCTTATCGCTAGGACGACGTATCTGTAGTGAGGCTCGGTCAGTTGGACATTCGGGCGGCGTCCGGGGACGCGGCGACTGTCCGGGCAGACTCCGCTGGCACGCTGAACGCCGCCACGAAGACGTTGATGATGGTGACCATGAACACGCCCATCACCACGTAGTTGTTGATCTTGTTGGCGTGCGCAATCTTCTCTTCGCCCTTCAGGTCCAGCCTGGCCTTGAAGATCAGCGAGACGCCCACTGCTATCTGCAACATCCAGCACAGCTCTCATTCTACTGCGTGCCGGTTGAGGCCATACTTAGAGACACTGGAAAATCGCGGGAATAGTTGACTGTTTGCTAGGCTCCAACGTGATGTATATAACACTGAATGTTTCGTATCAACATTGGCTATCGTTTATTTGTAGCACTGTTTCTCTCTACAACAGGCCCAGTTAGAACTGTACAGCTTGGACACACAGCGTGTATGATTTTTCCCAAAACTATTCACACGTGTCACCGTTAATATACTACCGTTTATTGGAGACTATTTTAAATATTTTCGCAATTTTCCAGCGTCTCTAGCCATACTCTTTAGTTTATACTGTTTTTTGCAATCACTATTATTTTTAAAACCCAAACCAGAGCAGATATCAAAAGTCTGTCTAGCAGTGTGGTTTTAAATTATTTTTGCCGTGTTAGCTAATTTTTTCAATACATGGAATTACGCGGTTTCGACTAAAAATTGAATTAACCAGAACTTCGTTAATTACATAATTAGCTAAAAATCATATTATTTACAGCTTTGAAAAAATCAGCCAACATGGAGAAGATGATGTTAAACAAAACTGCCACGCAGATTTTTTGATATCTGCTCTCTTTAAGGCGTAAAAAAATTAAAATCGTTAGAACAAAAGTAGAAACTAATGAGCATGGCCTTAAATGTCGCTTTTTATAGGCACAAAGCAAAATATGCACTTGCGTCACAGCATATTTAGTAATACAGAAGTGAAATACCCGCACTGAAAAAAATACTTATTGGTCACTGCAAAATATTTTGTTAAAATGGACCTTACCAAATTTTTTTGAAGTGACCACAAAAAAATTTTACTGTCCCCAATAAAGTTTTGCAGTGAACACAAAAAAATTTTGTAACCACTACAAACAAATTTGGTAAGGTCCATTTTAACAAAATATTTTGCAGTGACTAATAAGTATTTTTTTCAGTGCGGTAGGACCGCGAACTCAGTCACACACGCCAGCAAAACAGCTTCGCTGGCCAGGAAACTTGCCCTAACATGCAGGAGTCAAACACACATGGGGCTGGTATTAACGTTTTCGTCTGAACGAAATCTTTTACCGGTGACTATCAACCCCCTTACGACAAACCCTCTATTTACTGCAGTACTAGACCTGATTTGTCATGAGATGAAATGATATTTCGAATATGTTTATGCAATTCTCTATCAACTCGTAATAGTTTGGAACATCATTTTTGATACCAGGGTCATCTGGGTGAAACAGAAGTATATTAACGGAATTAACAGAAGAAAAGAAGTATATCAAGAAAACAACCGTTAATATAGTACCAATGGTTAAAAATTCATATCTGCGCTCTAAATCCGAACCAGTGGTTACAATCAGGAAATGCTATTCACCGAAATTCCAATTAACAATCAGTTTTTGACTGATGAACCTGTAGAATTCACTGAAAATCAACAAACAGGCACGTAAAATTCACTAATAATAATTGAAAATCACTTTGAAATCTGGTATCAACAGCCTCGGGTAGCCAATAAGCTGGCAAGTTTGCCCGTGTAAATGAACCGCCACGTTATTTCACGTCTGTATTACTGTCTAGTCTGTGCCTGCATTGCGTCTAGCTGCGCTGCGCTGGAATTAAATACTCACATACGTGTAATATAAGGCCGTGTCTCAATTCACCCAAAGAGTGCTCTTTCGTGCTCTCGCTGTCGCAAATACGTCACAACTACGCCAGAGAGAGCACTCTCTACCTCTCTCAATTGTCCGCCGAGAGTACGAAAGAGCGAGAGCACGAAGTTGTATACTCGCTCTCGCTCTCTCGTGCTCTCTGGCGTACGCCATCTTGATTACAACTATGGTTTGAGGTTACTGAAGAAACGTGTGATGACCATTACAAATAATTCAATATTTTTACAAATATAATTATTTGCAGTTGCCTATGGCGAGATATTCAGTAAACATTTTCGGCCGTAATATGCCATTATATTTAATATGTTTATAAATTGTATTAATAAAATGCACGCACTTATAACCTTTGCATCGTTTGTGTACAAATGCGAGAGAGAATCGTCACAACTGGAGAGAGCGAGAGCACAAGAGAGCAAACAAGAGCTCTCTCTTGGTGTTATGCGAAAGAGTACTCTCTCAACAGAGTACTCTTTGAATTGAGACACGGCCTAAGATCCGTCTAACTTGATCTACACTTGTGCTACGCTGCGTCGGTGCAAATAGCAGGGGCATGTTTCATAAAACTGCAAGTCTTCAAGTTACAAGAGAATTCTCTTATAACTTGTAAAAAATTGGTATTTTCTGTTTCATACAGCTACAAGTCGAAACTGGTTGCTACAAGTGCAATTGTAAGTCACAAGTATTTTTTACAAGTCGAGTGGTGACTGTGTTTCTCGAAAATACTTGTACGAACAAACACTTGTATACATGGCAATATTTTATACAAGTCCAGCGACCTAGGTAAAAATATTTACAAGTTTGAATAGATGAATAATGGAGTTTATACTTAATGCCAATAAAGTTGTATTTATAATATAATATGTTTTCAGTTGTTTTTAAAACCATTCAAGTTATATGAAACTTACTCTATTTATTGAAATTGGTATGGAAGATGACACTTATAATTTCAAGTTAAGAGAGAACAGCAGCTACTCAAATAAATATTTACTGCATTTTCATGTCTTGTACAAATATGTTTTGTTTGACTGATTTAACAGCTTGACTTTTTATCACTAGCACAATAATGATAATACGAAGCAATCACTTATAGTCACATATCGCGAGTCACTGCTTTATAAACACAACGAAGGTTTTATTAGATATTGAGAAATGTTTAAAGGCATGTGTTGGATATTAGAATTTAGAACATTATAAACGGTGCTGAATTATCGGGTAGGGATGACTGTAATATAAATAATATTATACAAGTTACAGACTTTATCTGCGAACATTTTGGAAAATCAACTTTCATTTTGTTACTAAATTATGAAAATACTCTCAAGTATTTCTCTTAACAAAGCTAAGCTGGAACAAATAAATATCACAGACGTACAACACAACATACAGTAAATTAAGACAGAAAAATTACAAATGATTTGTAACAAGAAATTTAATTTTACAAGTAGAAAGTTTTCTTTCAGAAACACTTGTAAATGAGTCTTGTAAAGAGTTTATTTGTAACTTGTAACATGTAGCTTGTAGACTTGAAGTTTTATGAAACAGGCCCCAGGTTGTGATATTTTATTGTGACCCTGTAGTCCACAGAGTAAGTAAGGTTACCTAGCGATTCACGCTATGTTAATTTTTTTTAAACTGATATTGAAAGGACAGATATAGTAATGTCTTTGAATGTTTCATGCGATGGGCCAAAATGACAAGTTGTATTATTGTGGACATACGCCATTGCAATATTATGTCGTCCCAGATTTCTCAGAAAGAGACTAAGAAAGACAAACAACGAAATACGAAAAAAGAGAAAACAAGCCGAGTTGGCTGTAGTCAACACATCCATAAACCAAAACAACAGAACATGAAAGATCCCATAAGGAATTAGTCAACAACAAATAAAGGACAAAAAATAACAATAATATACAACTAAAAATAAAAGTCTAAAAATACAAAACAAACTAACATGTAAAACTCAGGACATCACAATTAAGACAGCACAGACAATACTGGAACGAATACAATAATGGACACAAGACAGGATAACAACGACGTCACAGACAACACACAACAATAAAGACACAAAAAGAACACAGTAGATTTCCAAAGGCCGAGTTTTCACGACGTTTCGGGAGCTGACATCTGCTCCCGTCTTCAGGTGAAGTAAAATAACAGTTATACTTCTTAATGTGTAATTAAATGAGAGCAGTGTTTTTGTAGTTATATCTTGGCACTGTGGTACAGTGGCATAGCCAGATTGTGTCAATTTGAGAAGGGGGCGAGAGTGTAATATTGAACTTCGACCAGTCCTTTAAAGAGGAGTGTCCGGGGGTCCTACTCCGGCAAAAAGTTGCGTATCAAGGTGCAAAATAGTGCTATTTCAGCAGTTTTAATAATGATAACTTGAATATTCAACTGGTAAAGATATCTTTAACATTATAATATTTCTGTGGCTAAGAGGGGAGGATATTAGATTCCTAATCCTCTTCCCCCTGGCTTCGCCCTGCTGCGGTGATACTGGAGAACACTGGAGATAGCAAAAAAAAAAAGTGTTTTGTTTTTTCTAATACCGTTAACCCTCCTTGCTGCAGTCGTCACAAAACCGGATATAGTACGAGATGCGCTATATTTTTAACTTATAATAATGTCATATTATGTGAAATATGTTAACAAATATGTCTATCGTTTCTACTACTTTTACGATATAGAATTTTTTGAATCTTGAACGTGAGCAAACATCGAAAAATTGTCGCACAGTTTTGTTTAAAACATTGTATACTGTGTTACCTAATTTTTTCAAGACAAAATACATAACGGTTTTCAGCTAATTATGCAATTAAGTACATTATTATTACTGAACTAATTAGCCAAATCTGAATCTGTAACTAATTAGTCTACATACTAGTAAAAAATAATTTTTAAAAAACTGTGCAACAGTTTTTGATATCTGCTCTCGTTCAGGAATAAAAACAAATAGTCATTGTAAAAGCAGTATTCATGATGGATCGTTCGTTGCCTTAACTCTAGCGACGCATTCTATCTTGTTTTAGTAATTTTTGGAGGACAACTGATTTAGTTTATTGACTACTCTATTCAGTTATTTGAAGCATAGTATCCCTTCTAGGCATTTCGAACGAATTATCAAACCATACACTGAACATTTTTTAAGTAAGGGATGACGTTTCACTTAAATATTTCATCCTAAGAAATGACAAGTTATATTCGTACTTCCTGACAGACGGCGCAGAAGACATGTTTGCACATATTTCGTTAATGAAGTGCAGTTATGTAAGGCAGTTTAAGATGGTTCACTCACTCGTTTAGCTGCGGCATCACAAGTTCTGCATGCATTCCATTAGCGGCTCGGTAAAATACTATCTTCAGACGCTAAAGAGACACTAACAACCTCACATTCCCGCCAAGGACTTGTGTGTATATTGCTTGCACGTCAATTTAGTCTGGTTAGTTTCCATCCCGTCAGAGGCCAGGGTTTAACTGAGTTAGTAAAGACGCTAAGATTGTACTTCTGAGATTTTAAGAGTGTGTGGTATATATACATACATACATACATACACACTTTAAAAACACCAATTTAACTCCACGCGTTTTTGAAACTCATTATGGAAATACTACAAATCAACAGCCTTAGACCATGATATTCGCCAACTTAATTAGCAAAATTTAACCCAGAATCATCCATTTGCAAAGCGTGATCTCTTACGCAGCAGTTATGAGCGTTCTACACCAAAAAATTCGTTATTTTATAATTGTATGAAACAATGTCCAACTTTCACATATTACATTAACAGTAATTTCCCACAAATAAAATACTTTACGGGTCTATAATTTTCGTACAAGTGCAATTCAAAGTACTGATTATACTATTTTCGCTACTTACCCAAAGTAAAAACTACTTAAAAGATACAAATGAAATAATTGTGAGTGAAAGTAGTTACATTTAGCTACAGAATGACACCTCGGTTATTTCACGTAAAAATTATTATTTTTAAATACAGGTAGTACTCTAAGATAAGAAAAAATTTAGGTACATTAGAGATTGTATTTTTAATGGAAACAATTTTTAGTTCAATTACAAAGGTGTCATTCTGTAGCTTAAGACATTTACTTTTACTCAAAAATATTTCATTCGCATTGTTTGAATAGTGTTTACTTTGGGTAAGTAGCAGTAATTGTCAAATTTCTTCTTTGACATTTGGTTGAACGCAAACTATGAAACAGAAACATATTTTACTTGTGCAAGAGTTGGACAGTGTTTTATGCAATTATAAAAATACGAATATTTAGATGCAGAACGCCGTTAAATATTGGAGATTTCGGCGGCACGTATTGTTCTTCAGAAATACTTTACTAGAAAATTATTTTCTGAGAAAGTTAGTAAAAAATACTGTCAAAGGATGCTGTCCTTCGATTTTTGCAAATTGGTTTCGAGAAACCTACAATTTTAAGATTATGCGTTTAGCTCTGAATTATGTATTGCGTCATCTTAAATTAATAAGCTGTAGTGTCAGATTATTTTCCGTACTTTTAAAATGAGTTTTACAAAGACTGTTCTTTTACGTTCTATTATTTCTCTCCTAAACTTCTGCCCTTCGCTATCCTTCATTTGTTATTTTTGCGCTGCTGAGAAACATCAGTGACGCCTCGAAGAAAAAAAAAACAATCCTCACTTCGTTATCAACTCATTTCCGCCACTGTTCGCTTTGTCCAGACCAGGAAAAGACAAACACATTTATGTTCTCTTTCTTTGCAGCTGAAGCTAAATTGAGATGAATTACCTACATGGGATGTGCTCAGTATGGATGGAACATGACACCCCTGTTGTACGTAATACAATCTCTATTAAGATGGTCGCATGCCCAAGCTAAGGTTAATTGTTTTACAGGTTAGAAAAAAGCTCATTGTTATTCTGACAAGGGACAATTTCTGCCGCTTGTTGCCATTGTATCGGCAAAGGGTGTAAATTGACCAATAACAGAGCTTTAATGAATATAAGGTTACATGAAGTTGATAATTTAAAAGTAAAAAATGGTTCGTTTTTCATTTTTAAATAAAATAATATTTGGAAACTACACCGCTGAGAATCGGTCCGGGTCACCATGTTGGGAGGCGAGTGGTCTGGCCACTATACCACTGTTGTTATACGAAAGTCCTGTATACTTACATCCTGAAGAATAGTTTAATATCATTTAATTGCATTGTGTTCAGAATAATTATGGCGTACAAGGTCTGGAGTATAAAGCCGGGCTCACAACCACATTTAACGTACGTAATAACGTACACGAGGTTTCTGGGATTTGATTCTCAACACCTTAGAATCTACATGTGCACAAAAATTGTTTTTGCTAGTGTAGCAAATTACGACACATTTTAGAACTAAACAAATACAATAATTTATGACGCAAACAGCGAAGTAAAATGATTTCCGTCAGCACTAAACATCAACGTCTTAAAGCGCTGGTGAGAGGCGACATGATGTATGTCGCAGTGTCGGAATAAAGGGGCGGGGAAAACGAGAGATCACAGAAAAAAAACCGCCGACCAGTGGCATCGTCCGTTACGATTCCCACATGCTAAAATTCGGTAACCGATCCCACCGGGAATCGAACCCTGATCGCCTTTGTCGGAGGCCAGTGCTCTAGCTAAGTATTAAAAAAAATTATTAAAACTTAAATAAATCTTACGGATTTGTGCCTACTTAAAGTTTGATTCTGAAACCCCAATTTGTCGAATGCACGGTCGTCACATTGAAACTACATATAACAGGCAACGGTTTGAAGTAGGTCTGTATAAAAACCAAATACATTTTTTGTTTATTTCAGTGTGAGCTATTTATTTTCATTATGCGTCTTGGTTCGTGGTGTGGATGAAGTAAAATAATTTCAATTTTGACTTTGAAATTCTACTGTAGGAAAACTGGCTAGCTAATTTCTTTTGCAAGAGGAAAATATAAGCTACTTTCAAGTAACGTGGTTCGATTCCCGGCGAGGTCGGAGTGCCAAGCCGGGGGAAACGGAAGTTCCCAGACTATAACCCGCCGCAAACGGTAACGACCGTCGCGTTACCCACTAGCGAACATCGAGAGCAGCTCCAACGGGAATCGAACCCGGATCCTCCATGGAGGAAAGCAAAGTAATGCGCCGTGGTGTGTTGTTACCTGCAGCAAGAGGCTGACGATGATGAAGCTGACTGCGAAGTAGAACGTCGCTGTCTTCTGGCCGTACTCCAGCAGGTATCGCAGCTGATTTGCGTTCGACGTTATCAGCGCTATGTCCATCATCCCTTGCGCCACTGTCTTCTTAGCTGCGTAAGACGCGTACTTCTTTCCTTTGCCTCCCTGAAATCACATGCGAAACAAAGATATTTCATTTTCTAAAGAGAAAGAGAGATAATTTGGTCTTTAGCGCTGGTGAGGGGTGACATGAGGTGAGTATGGAGCAGCGCTGGAATGAAAGAGCGGGGCAAACGGGAGATCCCCGAGATAACCCGCCGACCAACGGCATCGTCAGGCACGACTCCCACATTCGAAAATCCGGTTTTCGACCCCGCCGGGAATCGAACCGTGATCGCCTTAGCGGGAGGCGAATAGTCTGACCAATCGGCCACCGCGGCCCTTTCACTGTCTTAAGGAGTGTTTGTTGGTGTGTGGTTTTCTATTTTCGAACCACATTATACATTCAAATAGTATTATCAAAGTTTTCTCTTCGACAAGAAATGGGATATATTCTTGATAAACTCCTTGACGTATATAATAATGGACTCTCGTTAAATTGTCATGTAGAATCACTACAAGAAAATTATAGGTTAACTTTCAAGAATGATTAAAAGTCCAATATAAGATGAACATATAACACTATTATGATTTCCAAATTTCATTGCAAATAGATATCTTCTACGCCACAACATTGTCACATTTACCAAAAATATTTTAAAACAGAAGTTATTGCAGAAATTCGAAAAATAAAATTTGACATCTATCTCTTTGTATTTTCAGTTTTTGAGCCATACGATTTATTCAGATTGTATCATCAAAATTTTCTCTTCGACAAAGCATAGGATAAATTCTTGGTAAACTGCTTGATATAAGTAATAATGGAATCTTTAATTGATTGGTCATGCAGAATCATTGCAAGAGAATTATTTAATGTTGACCTTTAATTCTCATGCAATGATTCTATGCGTGACAAATTAACTATAGATTCCATTACTACTTATGTCAAGCAGTTTACCAATACGTAATGTATTCTATGTTTTGTCGAAGAGAAAGTTTTGATAATACAATCTGAATAAATGTTATGGCTCAACAACTGAAAATATAATCAAATTGTCTAACACTCCACCTTAAGGTGTCCGCCTACACAGCCTCCCGAGCGGTGTGCAGAGTTTCAGATGTTACAAGATTACTCGAAAACTGCATTTAAATAACGTTACATATGCGTAAACCCATTCCAAGTTCTAGTTGTAGTTTTTTGGAGGTACTCGATTGCGTTGAAGATGTCTGCCATAGATAACTGCAGAGAACAGGAAAACATAAATAAGCAGAGTTTGCTTTAGTCAACAGGATTCATACACAACATAAAATTCCTTAAATGGACTCTGGTTCATTCATGTTCATTGTTCAACTCTTTAAAAGATCATTTCAGGTTCACTAGGTACTCATCAAAGGATTCTTACTAGCGGCCGAAATTGGCAAAAATGAGTGTTTTTGCAAAATCAATTTTTAGATTCCAAATTCTGGGGGCAGAAACTTTTAAAGGGCATAGGCGCGTAGAAAACTACACTATCTTCAATATTACACTATAAAATTATAAGGTTGCAACTGAATGTCTCATAGAGTCGAGTTGTCGGCGAGAATACTGCACTCCAGTACAAAGATTTGCGTCTGTTTGCCAGGGTATGGCGTGATGCTCGTATCAAATTTACCGCGTCTGCAATCCTAAGCCTCCAACGCGCAAAATATGTTCATCCAGGTAGCCCCCTTAAGAGCTTGTTTTTTAGTTTTTTTTAAGACTGGTGCCAATAACGTAAATATTTTTTAACGTAAAGTTTTGAAAACATTTGAGACAGTGTGCATCACACGATACACAACACTCTGGACGTTTTTTTTTTTTTTTTTTTTTTTAAATAATGTGCCATTTGTCAGCAAGAAAATATTTTGCTTCATTTTGGCTTATTTTCACGTCAAAAAAACGTGGTATTTTGTGTGACGAAATCTGAAAAATTCATCTACAAATTATGACATATTAGTGTCAAAACTGTGGAGCAAACTTTTGATATGAGTATTAGGTAGCAATAAAAAAATTAATTTCGAAATCACTACAAAACAAAGGAACAAGCCCTTAAGGGTACGATCTATAGCAATTTTCGTCGCCATATTTTATTTTTATATTTGAACCAGATATTATTTTTTTCTTATTTTAAACAAAACATTGTGACTAAATCTTGCTCTTATGAAATTTTTGTATCTCTCATAGTTTTTTCGTAGTGACTCGTAAAAGTCAAAATTTGTGTATTGCGCGGTTTTATGTACGCGACGAAAACCAACTAACATACCAAACTGAAAAAAACCACAGTGAATAAGAATGTTTTAGGCTACAACCTTACGTATATAAAACAGAAAATAAAATATGTTTGTATTTTTTAGAAACTGTGCCGAAATTTTTTACATTTCCATTCCAAAATTCAGCATTTTTATAAAAATACGGCGCACCTTCTGAGACATGGCTCAGAAACAAAAGAACGCTAGGGGCGATACTGGACCGTTTATAAATCGCCACATTGTTGATCATCGCGTGAGAGCTTTCCGCTCACAGTCTTTTCGTGCAGAGCTACGTCAGAAGCGGCCGTGTCATTTCATTGGTGGAAAATCTGTAGCAAATTTCAGTTCAGTGTTTCATATATATCCGGTAGATGCATTTTGAAGTATGGCAGTCTTTGGGTTTTGAAACGTGCAATATCATCAGATATTGAACGACTTTAATAAATATTTTTTAAGCCGGTACCGTGAACTGGGTTTACTTTGACCTTGTGAAGTAACTTTGCCCCACCCAAAGTTTTGGTCTTTATGTCGTTTTGCAAAGAAAATTTAAAAAAAAAATAACATTTTTAGTGGTAAAAGTGAACATCTTGTATATTTAAAATCCACAACAAAATATTTTTGTATTTAATAAATTTTGAAATTTCGAATTTTTTTTGCCTCGTTTATCGATTTTTTTAATACAAAAATATTTTGCATTTGATTTTAAAACATGTCAAACAGTAGCCCATGTCATGTAGTTTCAGTGTGAATTTTTTAATTTATTTATGTTCATTGGTTTTTGCAGCTTATAAGAACTAAAAACGTACAAATTTCGACTTTGAAGTGCCATTATGGGAAAACCGGTTGAGCTATTTTTTTTTTTTGTTGGAGGAAAATAAACTCCCAGGCAACGTCTACAAAACTCACGCTATTTCATAAAAACACAAAATTATGATTTTTTCCCACTTGAACGCAATTAAGAAATTAAAATTTTTCGGTCCCTGCAAAACTTCTTAAGAGTGTTCCGATTGTGTCCACGCCACACGGGAGGTCCATCAGCAGGAGGGACGCACCTCGCTCACCTCTTCGGTGTCGACGATAGTCACCTCGTCCTCTGGTTGGTCGGGCTTCGACGGCGGGGCGGCGTCCTCGAGCTCTGGAGCCACAGCTGCCACTTCCACGCTGCTGGACGTCATGGTCACCATGCCGCGCCGGGTAGCCTCTCACCTACGTCACCGGTAACCTCTCGTCAAGTCACCCTCGCTGACACCTTTCAAAATAACAACACCACTCTAAGGGCCGATACTATAAACCTCTTTCGAAAATCAACCTACTGCTATCTCCCCAAAGAGAAAGCGTCGGTGAGCAGTTGGTTGTTATTCGAAAGCCGTTTATAGATACGGCTGTTTAGTGTCTCTCACCATCATGATTCAAGACTCAACGTGAGAACACATTTCAACTCTCGAACAAGTGTACACGTACTTGAAGGGGAAAAAAGGAGGGGACACATGGTTTTTTTCTCGGGCGGTGTTTTGTCAAGGTGAGGAGGTTTTATGGCCCCGTTTAACAACGAGGACTAAATATGTATAATATTGAAGGAAATAACTGACGGGATTCCTCTGAGATTGCATTTTTCTGTTTTTGTGTGTGTTTATCTCTGTTTTATGTGTTTTTTGTACTTTGTCATTCAACACAAGTTTGGTCAACAAACCACGAGCAATGGCGTATATTAAAAAACCAATTAATTCTAATTGGGGCCTTAAGAGCCGATGAGGGTGAAATAAGGCGAAGGGACGACATAACATCCATGTCCGAGCCAGGATTCCAACCCAGGACCTCTAGCACCGTAGACCAGCTCCTTACCGACTATGCCAAGGAGCCCGGGCCTTGGGAGGGGGGAGACGATTTTCTGCCTATTAGAGAAAACATTTTTTATAATGCAAAAAATAACCCTAACTACCTAAAAAATTTTATTTTAGCCAAAATTGCTTTTCTCGACTGGAAAATAGGATAGAAAACATTTTTCTACAAAAATTCTCACTTTGTCGAAGTATTGCTTATAGTTGGATAATTTAGTGCTTAAATAGAGATTTTTGGGCCCATTTGAGAAAACGTGTGCTTGGGGTGGAAGGTCGCGAACCGGGGAATCGTATGAAGCATTGAGGTAACACCGATCCCCGTCAATAAAGTCGTATGTCCGGGGAACACCTACCCCGTAAAATCTGGATTTAAGGGAAATGGTGCACGCTGAAAATCAGTCATGTGTGGGAATAAGCTGCAAATAGGCTTAAACCGTCCACAAACGCGTACTTGTATGCTATCAGCGCGCAGTTAGATCGTATATAACGCAGGGAGTCGGATATCGGCACTCAGTTGGCAGCGAGCCTTTGTAGAGCGAGGGTGTGCTTCACGTCGCTGTGCGCTATG
>PNEQ01122010.1:0-19356 GCA_003012365.1 Medauroidea extradentata
TCCTAGTGAGTGAGAGATTTTGGCCAGCGCTTAACATTGAGGTCTTTAGCGCTGCTGAGGGGTGATATAAGGTGCGTATGGAGCAGCGCCGGAATGAAGGGGCGGGGGAAATGGGAGATCCCTGAGAAAACCCGCAGGCCAGCGGAATCGTCCGGCACGATTACCACGTGGGAAAATTCAGGGACCGACCCCGCCGGGAATCGAACCCGGATCGCCTTGGTGGGAGATGAGAGGTCTGACCCCTCGGCCACCGCAACCCAGGGGGGAGGGGGTTCCGAAAATGTGTAAAAGTTTTGTATTTTTTTTTTTTCTGTAAGGTGATATTGTTGTACGTACAATTGTTGTTTGAATTAAGCAGGGTTTAAAACTGTAATACTGTAATTGTAATATCATCCAACAATATTATGACAGGGAATATCCATTGAATCCAGACCCCCCCTCCATTTTGTACACTTCGAAAACTGCTTCGATAGCACCATTTGGCACCTTGAAACCAAAATTTCCCGGGAATGCCTCCCCCCCATATAACCCTCCCCACACTTTTATTGGAAGTGTTGGTGTTACTTCAAAACATCCTCAGGTTCGGCACCCCCTACCTTCCTAAGCAATTCTTAGCACTGAACAAAAGTATGTGTGCGGCCCGGGATATCATAACTGATACCTCGCGCAGGAAAGCAAATATTTAGTTAACTCAAGTTTTACAAGAATGTTTGTAGAGTTAACTATGCGGAGGTACTTCCTGTGTGCAGTGTGGTGTCTCGTGGTAGCAGATGCATGTTGGTGCATACACAGGGGTTGCAATGAAGGGGAGTGTAGATAGTGGTAAAGGGGGGAGGGAGCAGAGGTAAAGTCAGGGGGATATACAGTGGCGTGTGTCGTGCACTGCGAGGGTAGATCGATACTTGTGGCGTGAGACACTTTATCTATCGTGACTCAGTCTGCTTCAACCCTCGTGGTGCTGGTCTTCCCCACTACCTGCCTTCAACACGCCGGATATCTCGCTCCGCTACACTAAAGGCGCATTCACAACAACCACACTTAACCTACCTACAAACACACGCACTTAAGTATTAGAGATCGGATTCACAACAACATTTCATCTAGACATGCGCGGAAACAACTGATAGTTTATTATTTTTATATATTTTTGAAGCGAATGAGACAATTTATGATTCCATAATAAACTATTTTGTGAATATGAATACATATTTAATTGAGCCTTACGTTCCCACATGCTGCATTCACAACCAGCACTTAGCGTAAGTACGTCGGCAGTAGAAAGTTGACCAACTGTGTTACGTATTTACGCATGTTACGCGAGGATATGAATGCTAGCATGCAACCTCAGTGTTTCTACTTTTACACACGCGTACGCTACGTGGAGCTTAAGGCCGTGGACCGTTCACGCGCACAACGCCTTCGTAAGGGAAATCCATGCGTTTAAAACCGCATTTGGGAATGAACACGTTCGTGCGCTCGTTTTGGGCAAGTGGTACAAGACCAATGCTGACGGCCTATCTCTACGTGTTACTAAATTGAACGGCGCCATATTGCAGCCCGTAACATGCCACGTCCTATAGCAACTTTAAAATCGTTACCCCCCCCCCCTTCCCCGACCAGTTAAAGTACACAATTCCGTATACCTTCGACTGCAATATGTCAGCGTTCAGTTTGGTCATGTAACAAAACAGGAGTGTAACAGTCTAGTTCTTTATAACGTCTTTGGTTTTGGGCCGTGAGGTATTTAAATTAGAAACGAGAAACAAACACGCTGATAAATGGCGAAGATATCAATTGTTGAGACGGTACTTGTAAGTTTCTGCAATTAATAGATGAAACATGACATGTCAAATATCTCCGCAAAATGTACGTAAATGTATCTAATGACTACAATGGAATAAACTACACCAGCAAAGTGTTTTCAAGGCATCAAATCATTAATGTTCCTACATCTTATATTCTAGCATTGTGGGATTTCCCTGGATGGATATGTAAATACACACCATTACTGGGGCTATTTTAATGGATTGCAACAAAACGTCGAACCACGATACCGAATATATTAACCTACAAATATTGATGCTGATGTTCAAGTGTTTTACGGCTCTTTAACAACAAGGTGTTAGGAACTGTTGAGGGAGAAGTGAGGTGAAGACGCAACCCAACATTCATGCACATACCAGGATTCAAACCCAGGACGTATAATATCACTGGCGCCTAACAGACTAGGCTGCGGAGACTGACTTAGAAAATAACTGACGCCGTGTGTAAATGTGACGTTATCTCAGGAAACACTTGACTTCAGACTGCATGTACACTGCGCGCCAGCTTAGATGACGAGTGCCAGCTGAGTGAAGGGCACATTCAAGCAGCAGGACGCTGTAAGAACACCTGGTAGCCTATAAATACCGGAATGAACTCTACCTATGTAAATTAGCTATTCATATTTACAACGGTAGTAATATTATATGCCACACATTCCAGCTCATTACCCGCCAACTTACATGGCGCGTGCCGCAGTTGATGTCATAGAAGAACCGGAAGTAGCGTGACGTCACATTCGAATTGTGCGCTACAGTGTGTCAACGGAATGGCGTGCAAATCTTTTCGTGCGCACCACGCATTCAATGGAACACTGTCAAGACATATAAACAAATCCTGACCGATGAAGCCTTTAGGTCCATTTTCTACAACAAAAAAATTAAGTATTATTTATAAGGTAATGTTGCGTACTGCACATATACGTTCATTAATTGTCCCTCGTGTAAATATATAGTTTAGAATTAAGTATAGCAACTCTGTTTGGACAGTGTAGAAAGAAGTTTTCTCACACTGTTACATTTTAACACAGCGTTAACTTCATCGCCTGTGTGGATTTAAAAACCGTTCGTTTGTGTTACATATAATTAAGTAGTATTTCAGTGCTGTGGTTCTTACTAGAGTTTCATAGGTTATCACTGGCAGTTTACATTATATTTGTTAATACACTTGAAATATGACACAACGTAAAATAACGGTGCAACTGTTATGGACCCTCTCCCTGCAAAAATGGGTGTCTGCTGGTAAATAGAACTAAATATATATGTCCGATACACAATGCCGCTTGTCCGAGAACATAAAAGAAAAACAGCGCTATCATGATGAGTATAGTGCACTCGCCATATTGATTATTTCTAAGAACAGCTATGTAGGCCCACGAAATACCTGCTTCCTCAACTTGCCTGGTGGACTAATTCTCAGGAGCAGAGCTAACGCGGTTACCTGGCTGATGCTTACCCTACCAGCACAGCAAGTCCCCAGGATGTCCTAGGCACATCCTTTGAGGATATCCGGGTACATGCGATCCTCGGGATGTCCTAGGGATGGATATTTCGGATGTCCGAGAGCTCCAAAAAATGTCCCTAGGACGTACCAAGTACCTCCTCGAAAAGTACATCACATCCCAGGAAGCTCCTTGGAAGACGAATTTGGGTCATCCTAAATTCCTTACCTGGGGAGCTCCCAGGGATGTCCTTACAGGGAGCTCCCACGGAGCTCCTCTGAGGAACTTCCTGGGATGTCCCAACAGGCACTCCCTGGGATGTCCGAGCAGGAGCTCCCTGGGATGTCCGAGCAGGTGCTCCCTGGGATATCCGAGCAGGATCTCCCACGGACATAGTGGATTTCTAGGCATGTTCCTAATTTGACCACTAGATAACTCACGATATTATTTAAATATACGTGAGGTTTGTTGCAATTAATTTAGTAGATAATTCATAACATTTATATATACCTTAAGAAATCGGTAAATTTATTAATTTCGACACACATATTTTATTATTACTGATAGACTTTTGGAAGTTGAAGCATTAAAAAAAATATTATTACAGACGAATTGATTATTCAAAAGATGTTAAGAGGCTACATTAACAATTATGTGTATTTGACTGTGTGTTAAATACTAAGTTTAAATATCACCAAAGCAAATACATTTGTTTTCTTTTGTGTTGAACACTAAACTTTTACTTTTGCTGCTGGAAGGGGCTGCTAGGGATGTCCTAGGGATGCATTTAATACAGGTCCAGGGAGCTCCTAGGGATGCCCCATGGACGTGTTTAATACAGGTCCTAGGGAGCTCCTAGGGATGTCCCACGGATGTGTTTAATACAGCTCCTAGGGAGCTCCTAGGGATGTCCCAGGGATGTGTTTAATACAGGTCCTAAGGAGCTCCTAGTGATGTCCCACGGATGTGTTTAATACAGGTCCCAGGGAGCTCCTAGGGATGTCCCAGGGATGTGTATGCCAGACATCCTAGGGATGTCCGTAGGTAGTACTTTTCCATGAACTTTTCCTACATAAAAAGGACTTGAAATGAACTTCCCTAGGACGCCCTAGGGGCGACAGTTCCCACATCCTACGGACGTCCTCAGGATGTCTGTGTGCTGGTAGGGTCGGAACAAGGTTCTTCTCAGAGACCAGTAAACGTGCGTCTACGATGATTATATACGAAAGGAATGGACACGTCAAACTACTTGTGAATGTGCCTTTAGCACCACGCACATAGGAAGTACTACTTTAAAGCCCTCAAACTTGGTTAAAATCGACCTTTTCATGCGGTTGTCTCTCAATATAAAAGTTCAGGATTCGATCGAAATTGAGGTAAATAAATAAATTGAACTTTGATACAGCGACGGGTTCAGTAAAATGGTAGGATCACAACGGTAAGACGTTGTACTTACATTCTGCAGGACGCGGGTTCCGTACCCGACTCCGGCCATCCTGATTTATGTTTACCATGGTTTCTTGAAATCGCTTCAGTTGAATATTGGATGGTTACTTAACAAAGACCACGGCTGGCTCCTCTCCCAGCTCCTGTCATACACTGTAAAAAATGTTTCGTATTTTAATAAAGATCCTTGGAAACCCAGTTGCCAAAAATTCCTTGTAAAACGACAATGGTTGTCCTTGTAATGAAGTAAAAAGTATATGTTTGTAAACAAGGTCTAGCCTTGTAGTTGTACTTTCAATAAAGAAAAAAAAAATTTAAATGTTTATCGAACTTTATAAATAACACTGAACTTTTTTATCAAATGAATTTCAAGTAAAGGACATTTGCAAAAAAATATTATAAAAAAAAAGACTTCGGGAGGTTCTAAGTTTCGAACCACTCTCACCATGCTTAGAATTAACGCATTTTACCACAAGATCCCTGTGACTTCAGTATTGCAGTCTTTAACTATTTGTGTACATTCGATGTACAGTTCAGTAATAATGCTTTCTTTTAAAGCACACGATTAATATAAACATTCACTTTATTCCAGAAAAAATACTCTTCAGCTTTTCAGAAGGCGTAATCTTTGCATAAGTATTTTCCGGCGAACTTAAGGCTACACTTTTTTTTCTAAGTTTTATTTGCAAACAAAATCCTTTTACATTACAAACAAATAATTTTACAAGGAAAATTTTTTCAACATTTACAAAAGTTTGCAGAACTACGAAGAAGTGCCTTGTCATATTTAACAAAATAATTTACAGTTCAGGAACTGTTGGTATCGGTCCAAAGAATCCCTTTGTAGTATTACAAATTTACCCTTGTCACTTCATAAACTAATGATTTTACAAAGAATATATAGGGCCGTAAGTACTTTTAAATGGACTTGTAAAAGAACAAAGAATATCGCTGTACATTTTACAAACTTTTTTAGAGTGTAGTAGTGTGCCACCGTCTATAATGACCTGGCTGTTGACGAGACGTGAAGCTCACTTACCTTCCTGCCCCACAGTAAAAACGTTACAGCGAGAAAACTGCGCGCATTTACGAGTTTGGCGTAGAGGCGATATTACAATACGTGAGCCGGCCTGCGTCGCTCGTAGCGCCTCATAGATATTTGCCTCTCTCACACGAACACTGTCTTCACCAGGCAGCCTCCTTAAACAACTCCTGTGAGGAAGTAATGTTGACCGCCATATTGTTATTGAAAAGTGCATTTTGCAAATGTGTTTATGTATTAGTTTTTTTATTATTTTCATATTTGTCTCTTACACTCTCTTAAGAAGCATCCACCAACTGGTTTCATCGCTTGAGCCCCACTATCTGAACTACGTCATCGCGTGTATTTCACTAATTCACTGTTCTGTTAAACTAAACAAGTATATTTATTACAATATCTTTCAGTGAAAATTATGTTTAAAACGTGATACAGTGTGTGAGACTCAACTACACTCCCCACGTGAGTTCCACTCGCATTGACAACACACTATCATCAATATAATAATGAGCTTACTTGCCTGTATATACGTTCATACAGAGAGTTTCATAAGCTTTTAATATATCGAAGGTATGTTGATGGTAGTGAGGCCATTAGAGATGAAAGCAGCAATCAATGAAACAGTGGTAATGGCGTGTGTATGTATATATACACATATGTAAATGTATATATTTTACCTGAATACTTAATATATTATAAGCATTTGATATTAAAACTTAAATGCCCGAATTGACAGAGAATTTGAAGGAGACAAATACAAATATATTTGGCCAAATAACCATGTGTCGGGAAAAAATAGTTTATACGAGTATACGAGTAATTGTATTTGCAAGGGTATTGGGTGTGATTCAGAAGACGACGAGGGTAATTGTAAACGGTATTTTTTTTATTGAGCAATATCAGAGATGTTAGAGGGAGAAGGTAGTTTCAGCACGATGGGGCCCCAGCGCACTTTGTGCAACTGGTTCGTACAACACTTGCCAATACCCTGCCGCGCGATCACCGGACCTCACCCCATTGCACTTCTTTCTCTGGGGCTATATGAAAACTAAAGTGTATTGTAGCTCTGTCAACTATGAGGAGGACTTCGCTGCACGAGTTCTTGCGACGACCACGCACATACAACACACATCACACATCCTCCAGCGGACACGGGAATCCTTGCTACGTCGATACCAGCTCTGCGCTCAGGTTAATGCTGCTCATTTTGAACATACATTGTAACACTGACCAATATAATAAAGTACTGTGAACTATTACCATCGCAGTCTTCTCAATCACAACCCGATATCCCTGAATACTCATTACTCCTCCACTATTTGTTCCCGACACATGGTTATTTAGCGAAGTATACTTGCATTTGTCTCCTTCGTCTTCCCTATTGCTTTAGGCATTGACATTTAGTTACGCACGTGTACATATATTACTCTAAAATTAATCACTTGATAATTTTATGGGAATCAGCTTAGCAGTTTTTGACTATCATTGCAAAATACCTCCTTGTGAATATACTACACGCTTGCATGCGCTTACACACAACACGACATACGTAATACGCGTAATACAGGGTGTTTCTTAAATAGGGGGACAAACTTCGCACGCGTGTTCCTCTCGAAAAAAGAAGACGAAAACATGTTATGCACTATCCACCTAAATGTAATATGAAGGGAGTTATGAGCCCCCAAATATCAAATCTGAAAAGCGAATTTTCCCAAAATATCGGAAACTAATTGACATAACAATACAATATTTTCAGCATTGCTTAATGCTGTTGGAATCTTCAAACCAGCAGCAAAGTCTGGTTGATACCTTCCTCCCTTATTAAAATAGCAGGGGTGGCTACCCTCAAATTGAATACAATTTCGCAACGTCAGAATATGTGAACAATTTAAGACGGTGTATTGTGTAATAAGACCTGTGTGACGAAAAATGTCGTCTTGTTGCAACTGTTTAGGACCTATCGTTTTCGTGTAAAACGCACACAAATGTTCGGTTGCTGCTACAGAGGGCCAGGAAGGAACTGTTGGAAACGGAGGTACTGTATTGTTTGAGACGTACGACATAAGAGTGTAAACATGAGTGGACATTTCTGTAACTAACAGTTGTATTATTGTTCACATATCATTTTGCAGAGCATTTCCTGTAACATTGTTACTATTCCGATACCTTGCATAAATGCCATTTACATACTGCGTCAATTTGTGATTGATTATGTTCGTACTTGTCTGAAAAATAATACACCACTTGACATAAACTAACAATATCTTCAGCATTGCTCATGGGGTCTTCAACCCTACCGCAATAGCTGGTTGATATCTACCAGCCTTACCACAATACGTAGTAGGAGTGGCTACCCTCTAATGGCATAGAACGTTGTTACCATCGGGATGTTTGAATATTTGGAAATTATTTATTAAGAAATTAGGCAATTCATAAGACAAACTTACTACTACATTATCGTACAAGACCTCGTATATTACTTGGCCTGCCATCAGGGGCACCTGCTGCAAGATATTACATCAATAACATGCACCAAGCTGTTTATGATTGTAATGTAGCAATATGGAACCACAGATGGCACCCAAGGCCCATTTAACAAGGCCTCCTGTATGCATATTCTTCCATACACACAGAGCATGGCTCACGTCAATCACATGTTCAGTGAAACACGTGACCACGCCAACTGTCGACTCATGTATTGAGTCAGTGTTGTCGGTAGTGCAACCGATGGTGGTTTAAGTTTGTGTTACTATGGTTGAAAGAACGTTTTCTGTGGAGACTGCAACAATGCCTGTTTATTCGTATCGTGAACAAGCGGACATGATTTCCATGTATGGTCGTGCCAACGGTGTTGGTAGACTAGCGAAGCGGTTGTATGGCGTAAAATATCCAAACAGAGCACAGCCAACGCACAAAACCTTTACTTCGTTGTTTCGCCGACTTGCAGAGACAGGAACATTGAATGCGAATACAGGTGATCGCGGGTGACCCATGGCACGTCGTACCCCTTGATTAGAAGAGCGCATCCTCGCCAACATTGAGACGTCGATGCAGGTGCCAGCGTCAGGAACGTCGAGGCAACATTACATGTTGGCCACACAACAGTGTGGAGGGTACTTCATCAACAGCTCCTGTACCCGTACCATGTCCAGTGCATGCAAGGCATTGCGCCTGTCGACTATCCAGCGCGACTGACATTCTGCCAGTGGTTCATTCGCCAAAGTCAGATGACAGCCTTCGTTCCATCGGTTTTGTTTGCAGATGAAGCAACGTTTGGGAGGGATGGCATCACTAACTTCCACAACACTCATCAGTGGGCAGCCGAAAATCCACATGCGGCCACGTGTAGTCGACATCAGCAGCAGTGTCGGATCAATGTGTGGACTGGGATTGTGGCTGATTGCCTGGTGAGGCCGTATGTATTGCCACCTAGTCTAACAGGTGAAGTGTACAGGAACTTCCTCATCAATGCTTTGCCACCCTTATTAGAGGATGTGCCCGTGCTTGTACGCAGAAGGATGTGGTTCATGCACGACGGAGCTCCAGCACATTTTGGTCGTAATGTACGCATTGTGTTAGATGCAACGTTTGATCGCAGGTGGATTAGCCGATCTGGTCCCGTTGCATGGCCCCCACGTTCACCGGACCTAAACCTGTTAGACTTTTATTTGTGAGGCCATGTCAAGAGTCTTGTCTATCCAGCTCTGATAGACGATGCGGAGACGTTACGTCGCCGGGTATTTGAGGCATGTGAAACGGTTCGTGGCCAACCAGGCATTTTTGACCGTGTGCGCAGATCCATGATGCGGCGTGTTCGTGCATGTGTAGTTGAACGGGGTGGTCATTTTAATATTTATTGTAATGTTTGTCTACATCACGTAACAGAGCTGTATGAAACAGTAATGACTATGTAAGGTGTCCCAGAACGGCCAGGACAAACATGTGCATGTTATTGATGTAATGTCTTTGCCACAAGTGCCCCCTGAGGGCAGGCCAAGTAATAAACGAGGTCTTGTACGGTAATATTGTAGTAGTATGTCTTATGAATTGTTCAAATATCCCGATGGTAACAACGTTCTATGCTATTAGAGGAAAGCCACCCCTACTACGTATTGTGGTAAGGCTGGTAGATATCAACCAGCTATTGCGGTAGGGTTGAAGACCCCATGAGCAATGCTGAAGATATTGTTTGTTTGTGTCAAGTGGTGTATTATTTTTCAGACAAGTACGAACATAATGAATCACAAATTTACGCAGTATGTAAATGGCATCTATGCACGGTATCGGAATAGTAACAATGTTACAGGAAATGCTCTGCAAAATGATATGTGAACAATAATACAACTGTTAGTTACAGAAATGTCCACTCATGTTTACAATCTTATGTCGTACGTCTCAAACAATACAGTACCTCCGTTTCCAACAGTTCCTTCCTGGCCCTCTGGAGCAGCAACCGAACATTTGTGTGCGTTTTACACGAAAACGATAGGTCCTAGACAGTTGCAACAAGAGGACATTTTTTGTCACACAGGTCTTATTACACAATACACCGTCTTAAATTGTTCACATATCCTGACGTTGTGAAGTTGTATTCAATTAGAGGGTAGCCACCCCCGCTATTTTAATAAGGGAGGAAGGTATCAACCAGACTTTGCTGCTGGTTTGAAGATTCCAACAGCATTAAGCAATACTGAAAATATTGTACTGTTATGTCAATTAGTTTCCGATAGTTTGGGAAAATACGGTTTTCAAGTTTGATATTTGGGGGCTCATAACTCCCTTCATATTACATTTAGGTGGATAGTGTAACATGTTTTCGTCTTCTTTTTTCGACAGGAACGCGCATGTGAAGTTTGTCCCTCTATTTAAGAAACAGCCTGTATATTTATATATATATATATTTATTTATTTATTTATTTATATATATATGTGTGTGTGTGTGTGTGTGTGTGAAGATTAATTGATAAAATTATCGTCACAAGTTTCACATTGTTAATAGGGGAGGGGGTGAGCGGTTTATGTCAAGGTCGCAAAAAGAAATATTAGTCGTTGTTCAGTGGGAAATTAGCATTAAATGTCTTTATAGCGAATTGCGATCATTCCATAAAAAAAGAAAAAAAAACTGCTTAAGGCGTATTACATTTGCGTATACGTTATGAACACGCACTTAATACAATGTCGCAATAGTTGAAAAATCCGTCACTTTCAATGCTAAAATGGTTTATTCAGAATGCTTTGTCTAGGAAAATAACAATCGTAATAAAAAAAACCTAAATACTGTAACATGCGTTGGACCTTATTATGTATAATATTTTGTTTACACTTACATTATACGCACGGACAGTTTAAGAGGAGACATCAAAGCAATACCACAACACGCATCTTAAAAAAAAGTCTCAAAGTATGTATTCTTAAGAAGGGAGCCAACCAAAACGCAGCTATGTACCCCTTCCCTTTGTATAGGAGCGAGGAAACTTGGAAACTTAGAAATCATAACAGGAAACCTCCTTGTTTTATGCTGATTTAGGTTGAACACTAAAAACTACGTATGATAGTCTAAAAAAGCTTGTATTTTCATTAGTGATAGATATCACTGAATTACTTCAAGCATAGAATATTAGGTTAACCCCGTAAGAACGACTTGGGCGTAGAATGTTTGCTTTCATTCATGGTGCTTGATTGATGTGAGCCCCCGGCCTTTCGTTGTTCAGTTAGAGTAAGTGATCGACAGTTCGAGCTTCGTAAACTGAACGATGGCAGGAGTCTGTCAAATATCACAGCTTGACCGTTACATACGATGCCCTTATTGATTCACGGCTTGAATAATTGTACACAGGACAGCTATATGTTTGGTGGAATTTGAGTGCAAGTATTTCTGTTTTGTCCTATCGTTTCTACACGAATTGTTCGCACTTGTTGATAAATTATACTTTTTTTTTAGTAAACTTCACACAAATAAATGCGGTGATGTCTAATCTGACGACCTAGCAGGCCAAAGTATCAACCCACCTCTACCGATCTTTTGAGCACTGAAAGTTGACCGAGCGAGGTGGCACAACGGTAACTTGCTTGACTCGCAATCTGGAGGACCCGGGTTCGGTCCTCTGTTTCGGCCATCCTGATTTCAGTTCCCCATGGTTTCCCGAAATCGCTCCATGCGAATGTTGGGATAGTTAATTAACAATGACCTTGGCCGACTCCTCTCCCAGCTGCTGTCATTGTACCAAGGTGCGTGTCACCGACTCTACTGGCCTCGTTGTCGACGAGACGTGAAGCCCACCTACCTTTTCTTACCATTGAAGGTTGTCTAAAACTTTCCACGCTACAACCGTCATGCTGGAGCTACATATATTGTCAAACGTCCAAGCTAAAATCCTCACTAAGTTGCGATAATTCATATTCCAGGAATTTATAATATTGGTTTCCGTCCACAGTATATCCAGTAACATATGGACCAGTGAGTTTTTTTGCCCATTATTCCACACTAGACGCTAGCCTGAACCTACTTTGCTGTTGCAGAAGGTTAGCCAACATGAGTGACGAAAAAGAATAAATAATATTATTTGCCACAGAACAAAAAAGAATAATAGATAATCCAAGCATGTGAAAACGCATCACAATGGAAACATACAACATTAAGTTGACGTATTTAATTTCTCAATTGTTAATTTTTTTTTTTTAACATTTAGATTCAGAACACACATGCTGCTCACTAAACTCTTTGCGCGCAAACATTCAAGAAAAAAGCAACTGAAATTTCACATACATTAAACTGATGCACCAAGGCATATTATCATTTGAACACAAGTTGTGATAAATTTGAAAAATGGTAGATAGCAATAATGAGCTCATACAATATGTGATGGGTATCGGTCCGTCATTCGCGTCTAACATTCAAGTTGACGTGTGGAAAAGAAACTCTACACCAATTTCAATCATAGAGGAGATACAGTCAAGTACAGTGAATAGGATCCTGAGCTATAGCTAGGGCACGGTATTTTCGCGAAAAGATTTTTGCCCCCACTTTGTTTCAGTGTCTTATGTGACCTGCCCCTCAAGTTCATGATTATTGGCAGACCGTTTTTGTGCAGAGTCATTATTCATTTGACTGTGCTAATCAGTACACGCATAACTGCCACACATCACGTCTGTTATTTGCGGGTTTAACCTCCACACGCTGAGAGTTAAGACATCCAATTAGTCTGACCACATAGCAGAGAT
This sequence comes from Medauroidea extradentata, assembly GCA_003012365.1. Taxonomy (NCBI): domain Eukaryota; kingdom Metazoa; phylum Arthropoda; class Insecta; order Phasmatodea; family Phasmatidae; genus Medauroidea; species Medauroidea extradentata. The sequence goes on from PNEQ01122010.1 coordinate 12,969, forward strand.
GCAGGTGCGCACGTAAGGCACTGAAACAAAGTGATGCAAAAATCTTTTCGCGAAAACTACCGGGCCCTAGCTATAGCAAGTCACGTCCATAGGCTCCAAACTGAATATCTCATGTTACTGATTAGGAAAAACAAAACAACAAAAAGCTGCATACTAGAGTTGACCGTGTGCCACTTAACATACTGTACTATGGCCAAAGGTCATGACGGCGCACAAACACGTTACTGAAAGTACACATCGTGTTAAGTATTAAACTAACGCAAAGACAGTAGCAAACCTACACCTAACGTATTTACATTCAAACATATTTTTCAGTAGACGGTGATCGAAACATTAAATTAAAAAAAAAACCACAGAAATTAATAGATTGAAAAATTAAACTAAACACGTGACGCAGCCGCCTTGCACGACATGGGGAAGTTCCCGACCTAACTCACTACGCTATAAAAGAGGAGAAAAAAAAGGGGGGGGGGACAATAGAACAGAAGTCAGATAAGGACAGTTGCGAACCGAGCAAAGAAATACTGTAGAGTCGATAATAGTTCCAATAGAGTCCGCCACAAGCCACCGTCACTACACCGAGCATCAGATGGCGCAAACCGTCCAAGGTCGTTGATGTTGAACCTATCCCAAGTCCCAACTAGTCCGTATTTCCCAGACTCCAATGATGCGTATAATGTCGAGTAACGCAACCATGGTTCATGAAGGAAGACACATCTGACAGTATTTGTCCACGTGCCCAGTCATAAAATACGACACAATTATGATATATCATTGCTTTAAGTTCCTGACGCAGTGAAATTTGATATGGATGAAACTAATGACTGTGCAATAGTATGAGAATACTACCTCGAGAAATACCGTAATATTTCTTTTCTTCGTGTGCTGTCATCGGCAGTAAAAGCGTGAACAACTCAACAAAAAGACGGTAAGTGAACTTTATGTGTAAGACGCTCAACATACAAGGTACAAGCATCGTCAGTGTTTCTATTACTTTCAGTGCAAATCAGAATAGTTTCATTGACCACTGGATCGTCTGTACAAGGAATGATGGGGCGATGTGCAGTCAACAATACTAGTCACATATTACGAAAATGTTGGTGACGTTTTCTCTTTCCGTTCTGAACTTATAGTGCTGTCTTAACGTATTGCATTGCCTTTTATATGCCGTGCAGACACAGTAGCACTGTCAGCATTATCTTATGGGTTATATGAAGGGAAACTTTGCTTTCTACGACAAATATAGTGGTAGTTCTCTACTAAAACTTCAAAGATGCTCTCCGCCTCCCCCCACCTAATCTCATGTCGATGTACGGACAACTACGGCATCACTGTTCTTATACCTTCTGAATAAATAATACAGAAACAAATTTCACTTTACATTCATGAATGTTTGTACACACGTGGCAGCTTGTCAAGTTTGTTTCCCTTGGGGAAATATTTATCCGAGCTTGCATCATATTGGGTTATGCCACTTTTATAAGACACACTATCAATTCTGTTGGGGGACGTGGATTTACAATCACGCCAGCTTATGTGGTACCAGCACGACGGAAGTCTTGCACATGTCAGTTTGGAAGATCATCGTCACCTTACTCCCACAATTGGTGAGCGATAGATAGGCAGAGGTGGAACTGTGAAGTGGCCATTACATTCCCCAGATCTGACGCAACCTGATCTCTTTCTGTGAGGTCATCTCAAGACATTGGTAAACGAGACCCTGATCAACACAGTAGCTTAGCTTGTGCCGTATCAAATACGACACGACTTAAATAATATACATATGGTATTTTTAAAAATTTATATTTTGTAATTTTTGGCTAATTATTTTTTGCACTGTTATGAACTTGTTTAATATTATATTAACAATAATATGTGTTATTGAGTAATTTAATTTTATTAACGATATTTCAGAAAGTTCAGTTTCAATTACAGCTATTCTTTCTTGCTACATTACTTCGAGCCGACACTAGTCGCGCTACGGTTTATTTTCTTAGCAGGACAGTAGCTGCTGAGCTTTACATTCCTCTGTCAGGTGTTCTGTCGTACCTCTGTCTTCTTGCCACGTGCTGCTGTCGTTGCAGTGCGTGATATCTGTATTTCACCGCGTGATTTCGATTTTAGCTATTCTGATCACGTGATTGTTACATGCTACTGTGCTTCAAAGCGCACTTTGCCGATGTTGGTACTGTTGCTAACTATTTTCGAAGCTCATTTGTTCAAAGTTTCTGCAGCTTCTTCTGTGGCATTTCTTAACACTTTGCCGTCAACCACCGTATCGTCAAGATGAGTGTGTTTGGTGTTCCTGCCTTTTTGGCAGATCTTGGCACTTGAGTTGCCATTATTTACTTATTATGTAATGTAGCTAACCAATATATTTTGATGTAGTAAAACTGTAGTGCTACATTTTTCTTTTCAAAATCTTTCTTGTGGTTGTTTCATCTGTAATTTTGTCAAGTGAATCTCTTCGCCCTCGTCTGGTGAGTAATTTTCCTACGAGAGGTCTTATTATCTATTTAAATTTAATCTTCTTTAATTTTTTGATAATTTCTGTGTAGTGAGGGTTCACGTCCCTGCCGATTCGCTACCAGGCCGATCCTCGCCTTGGAGTATTCACGTCTTGGCCGATTCACATCCCTGCCGATTCTCGACCCGGCGTATTCTTGATCCGGCCTATCCACGTCTCGGCCTTTTCACATGCTGGACTACTGACGAGCTGACCTGTAGTCTCTACTACAGACGTCCAGTCTTTCTGGCCTATTTTGGGGCATTTTCTTCGCCTTTTCGTCTTCTTTATTTCGCCGCTGTAACTGGGAAATATGAAGCCACCCCAGCGTGCTGTACTCTTCTACTGCGAGACTTTCAACAGATAATCCACAACTAAATTTCTATATTTTAGTGTATAAATTAACAGCTGTCACACTTACCTTTTTAATGTAATATTTTGTAGGTTTTTAATAATTAATTTGAATTGAATAACAATTTAAAATTTTATAGGACCTAATGGATGCATCCAATTTACTTGTAATTTTGTTTTTATTAATTTATTACGCCATTGCTTCGGACGTACGATATTTATTTAGCCTATAGAATGGGCATTTATTGTTTCGATAAATTTATTGTGAATTTAAGAAAAATAATAATTGTACAATCAATTAAATATTTTCACTTAACTGTGCCTGCAAGATTTGGGCTTTTAATAATTTCAGTACAATTGCAGTACTAATGGACTTATTCATTGATGTTAATAATTTTTTGTGAATTTTATTTGAAAAGAAAAAACATTTAACATTACAGTAAAATTAAATAATCATTTGAGCAACCACAAATTTCAGAGTTCTCATTTAATTTGTTTTCCTCTGATGTGTATTGTTTAGTATGGCGAGAGAGCCTATTTATTTATTTAAATAATTATTTTTCTTTGCGCGTTGCGTATGCTAGCCGAGAATTTATTTAATCGTGCTTTGCTTCCACTTTGATATTGTTTGTTTACAACAGCTTCCTCTGGTTTTTGTGTGTTAGTTAATGTGCCACCTGCTGTTCTCTTCTATATTTTTATTGGTGGGCATTTTTGTATTTTTTTTTTTTTGCCAGGGACTGTTGTTTTGCTTTACGATTAATGGCTATTTAAAAATAATTCATTAACCTACCATACGCACAACGGCGCAAGCTTCGCGCCTGGATTACTGATGCCTGTACCACATCACATATGTTTCACTGTTTCACACAATCGATTGTTCGTCGCTGTCTGTTGTAAGGTGAAGTAGGTGGTCGACACTTTGAACAGTTAACTGTAAAATACACGTGCATTGTTTGCAAGGTACGTTCTTGTGCAGTTACGATCTACGCTTTTCCCTATTGGATTACAACTATCAGAAGATCTGTACAGACATACTACTGTCCTATCGCGTAACCCACATTCACTCACAGCAACTAAACCGTAGTCGCATGACCAGCCTTGCAACGCGGGTTGCGTACCTAGCAGACAAGAAAGTGCACCGTCATGATATTCCTCTCAAACAGTGTCCCATGTAGGTGGCGTGTATTATGTATATGTACAACATCTGTGAAAAGAAATAAAAATACCCAAGAGTTACACACACGTTAGTAGGAACATATATATCCCGACGCTACAAAATTTGAATCCAATTAGAAGGTGGCCACCCCTGTTACTTAGTAACGGTTGATGGTATCAACCAGCATCTGATGTGGGTTTGAAGACTCTGCATAAATCAATGTTTAGAGTATTGTCATTTTACATAATTTGGTTTCCAATATTTTAATGACATAAGGTTTCAAAACTCTCTCTTCAAAGACTCATTACGCCCTAAACATAAAACCTACGTTCTAAGTGTTATATAGGTTTTCTACTTAATTTTTTTAAAATCACCTCACTGCGTCTGTAGCTACAGTTCAGAGACATCCTGTAAATTAACATTTATGTGTGTTGAAATTTACGCGTACGCAGAGTTTAACATTATTTCTTGCGAGTTTCCGGCAGTGAAAACACATAGAAAGAAATTCTGAAGAAGTTTGATGAAAAATGGAAACTATTCTGTATATTTGGGAGCTCTAGACGTACAGTAATCTGCCTCATAGTAGTTGTGAGTTCCGCAATAATATTTCTACCTTCAGCATTGTCGTTTTTGCCCTTGTTGATGATAACAGCAGCTTAAGATACATTGACGTCAGAGCAAAGAGTCAGATGAATATTGTAAACATATCTCGACATCACAGTTACTTCCTTACTGCTTTAGAGAATAATAGTTCAGAGATTTCGCTAGGCGCAGTTTTCGTAGCGGATGGTTTTTCCATTTAGTGCCGACATTATGAAACAACGTTCAAGGGTGTGGACCTCCATGTGTGGAACAATACCTTTTTAACTGCAGAATATCACTTGCATAGCGCAGTGTAGGTAATACATTAGAAATTTTGATTTGCGTGGCCTATTTCGTACAGCCGACAGCACTGTAAAGGCCACATGTATGTGTAACTTCCACTTTGTGATTCACAAACATACCTGCGATTCATACACTTCTAAAAATGAAATAGTGTCTTTGTCACTCCACTTTGCAATGTTTGTAGCTGGACACTATTTCAGGTAGAACTCCAGTACATATTTACACGAAGCCAGTCACTGCGATTCAGGGAATCCTGCGTGGATCATCTGCGAGCCATGACGTGATCCGTCCAGTCAGCTACTGGGACCCTTTATTACTGGCAGCAGTCACTGGAAGTGGGCGTCTACACATTTCCTTCCAGTCCACTGGATCCACCTACTGTCTCCAGCCATTGGCACAGGCGTGCACACAGGGGGTGCAAGGGTGCAGGCGCACCTCCAATTGTGCTGCAATTTGTTGCAGTCTTCACTTTTAAGGCATAATTTATCTTAAAATATTACAGTTTCTTACAGTGGTAAAGTCATTGCTTGGTTCGGAAACTCCTTAAATAGCGCCGTTTTGCATCTTAAAGTCCAAATTTTTCCGAGACGGCCGCCTGCACCCCTTTTTTTGCTTCGGGTGTGTACAGGATGTTTAACAAATGATGATTGAATTGCTGACACGTCCATATACTATACGTATCACAGAGTATATAAACAATAGCACACCATGCCCGATCCTGGATTCTGTACTGAGGCAAGTTCAAAGTTACTCAGTCAACTCTGCAACAAAACCCGGAGTTATGTTTATTCATATTGACTATTGTTAGATATGTTAGTTTCAGTTACAGTTTTATGGAACATCCTGTTCATACATAATTTCTAAGACATGCACCCCTCTTAACCTAAACCTGCTCATGCCCATGGCAACTGGAATCGTGTAAACCAGCATTTATGGCTAGCAGGCCAGAAGACTGATTTGGAAGAAAACTAGCCTCGAACATATCTGGTTTGGAAGTAGGAAATGAACCAGGCACTTGGATCCCTCAGATAACAGGATTGAAAAGCTCTACTAACAGATCATTCTGTAGGTAAGTATTACTTACTAAGCCGCAACTACTTGTTATTAAAATAAATAGTTCGTGTACAAAGTTGCTAACTCTGAAACACGCCACTGCAAAGCGACTGCCACACGGGCGGTAGTGTCGCCATCTAACAATAGTACCGAACCTGACAACAGATAGCGCGCAGATGTAGTTTAGGGCCTGAGTGTCGGTACAGGGTAGAAGGAACTGGTCAGAAACAACTGCAAAATACGTTAAACAGACACTTCCGAAGAAACAGAATACAGCGTGGAGACGGTACAAGGTACGAACTTAGTGTTGGGTCGCCACGCCGCAAGCAGGAAGCTAATATTACATCCGGAGAGAAAGATAGTGTTGCCGTGAAGTATCAGAAGGCCAGGGCAGCTTCAGTCAAGGAATACACCGACATATAGACGCACGACAC
>PNEQ01122012.1:0-19356 GCA_003012365.1 Medauroidea extradentata
AGTAGTAAAGGATTGATGGTTGGCCTAATGTAACAGACGAGGTGGCACAACAGTAGTAAAGGATTGATGGTTGGCCTAATGTAACAGACGAGGTGGCACAACAGTAGTAAAGGATTGATGGTTGGCCTAATGTAACAGAGCGAGGTAGCACAACAGTAGTAAAGGATTGATGGTTGGCCTAATGTAACAGAGTGAGGTGGCACAACAGTAGTAAAGGATTGATGTTTCGCCCAGAGCGAAGTGGTAAAACAACCACACTGTGAACTTGCAGTAGAGGGTATACGGATTCGACTCCTGGCTCTAGTCATTCTGTTTTCAGATATCCATATTTTCGCAAATTCGTTCACGGAGAGTGGTGGCCACGTCCGATTCTTTTTTTAGTCCCTTTCACTGTGTCAAATTGTTTGTTATTGTCTCCAATATTCTCGCTGTCAGAGAGACGTGTAGCCTTATTACTTTACGATCTGGCATACTTAAGCGTAACTGGCTGAAGTATGAGACTGGAGTGCAGAAAACCGGCGTTATAACTAGTTTATTTTCTCGAGGACTTGAACCCAAGACTCTCTGACTGTCGACATGGTCGTGCTGGAGTCATGTCGGAGAATTATTTCTATATAAATGATGAGTGTTACTAAATTAGTCCTGGGCCGCCTTGAAACGCGGTCTCGACAAAGTGGCGTTGGTGTGAATGTCACACATTTATTTAAGACTTAGCCTCGGACGTGACTGTGTATAGAGCACACAATATCTCTAGCTAGTTGACACCGCAAACAGCTGACAACCGTTAGCAGTTTAGTAAGCAATGAAAAAGCTGAAAGGTACTAACTTCAAAGTTCCCATTGCTCCACTATTGTGTCTTATATTTACCTCACGTCATGGTAACTAGTGTTCATCGTCTCCATGTAATGGGCTCATCAGATATTTACACTACAATCCAACAAACTACATGCTCTTGTCATAATCTGTAAACTAACTTCAGCTTTTCTAAAATATACCAGAGCTCTGTGTTTCTTTTTTTCACATCCTCTGTAGGTATTTTTACCCTCTATTCTTATTCCTTGTAAGAACTTGAAATATGTGTAATGTCAATTATTTTTACTGCCATGTAGCTTAATATTTTTTGTATGTTTCAATTATCAAGCTACGTATATACGGACCTACAGTGGTAAAACTGGTGACGTGTCTCGTAAGTTACATGTCTCTTCACGAGAACACTTGGATCAAGTCGAAGCGAAACTCGCGGAAATAATCTATTAGTGTCGCCTACAGCGCAAGAAAGTGGCGTGAAGCTTCGCTGACCATTAACCTGTAAACATTTCTATCACCTTCTTCTCTCGTAGTGTTGTTTGTATACTTTCAGCCAATTACAAGGTAGAATAATAAATAAAATATAACGTCAGGTAAGTTGAAAAGAATTTGATCTGATATTTTAAAGTGTAAAAAGAAGAATCTTACAGTTTTAGTGTAACAGAAGACTTAATCCAAACAAACTACCAAATGGAGCTGAGTGTTAAGGTGGCCACCTAGGTAGGTGTGTTATGCGAGTTAGTGACCTTGAAGTGAATAATGCAAAGAGCGACTGAGCAGGTGAACCCTAGCCTCTAGACGCAACCCAATGAACAGCCTCGCAGTCTTCTTGCTTCTGTGAGACATTCAGAAGTGGCCTTGTATTTGTATTCCGTTCGTCTGTGTTTAGAATACGCTTGCATATTTCTCATCTCTCACTGATTCAGTATGATCTAATTTTCTTACACTCATACATTTTGACTTTGCAGCAGCAATGCAGTGATCTCGTTTAAATCTCTGCGGCATTAATTTACCGATAACCGATCCATCTGTATTAATTTTGTGTAAAAGTATAGTAACGTGTCTTGAAAGTGCTAAAGTGATGTAAAATGCTTTTATTAATTCATTATTCCTACACAAGCCCAATGATAATGTGTGCCGTGATTCCGAAAAAGAAAACGCCAAATCCAATTACCAAAAATCATAGTATAATCACCAAATATTAATAATAATTGTTAGCAAAATTCTTCTCTATTTCTTGTACGTGTCGTTGTGACGGTACGCTGTAGGCTATCATTGTTACCATGGACTGAGTCTTGCCTGCATAGTTCGGCCAGCATAATACTTCCTTGCCAAACTACTGCCGCCATGTCTTTCGTCGTGTTAAGAAGAGCGTAAACGTCATCACTGGAGTTCATTTTGCAAGGGAAGAAGGTCTTAAGTGTTCCCTCTTCTGTTCATCATGCCAGCTGATCAACCTTCGTCGCGTCTACAATAATAGTTCATCACTTTCAAACAAGAACACACTCTTCGTATAGCAGCAATAAATAATATTAGCTCTTCACTTTCACTACAGCTATTGGCTACATTATTGTCACAATCATCGCGACACGTCATTTTGACCTCACACCGGTCAGCAGAGCAGGTTCGAGCATGTCCTTCTGTCAAGACCACGGCCGTAGAAGAACAGGTCTGGACACTCGCCTGGAAACTTGACCCCTTGTTGTTTGGCTGCAGTTCACCAAGTTACCGATAATGTTATACATTTTTGGCTGTAATCTGGACGGTTCAGCTCAAACTACGCCCACTTCCCTCCCACTAATATAAACAATTTATCAAAACGAATTTTTAAATCAATTTATGAAATACTTCCTTCGCTCACAATTTTAAAGCATAGCTTCAGAAATCTTTATTTACTTTGTAATGTTAACAATAGAAAAAATAGGCGGTGTTTGAATCTGACCACCTGGATTACAGCACCATAAAGTACAACATTCTCGGTGACTAGACGAACTACAGCCAAAAAACAAGGGAGTCAAGCAAAATACATTGGTAGATAGGCAAGTGTTCAGACCTGTTCTTCTACGACCGTGGTCAAGACGATGTAGCCCGGTTGACATAAGAGAAACTAAACATGGTTACATTTGTCTTAGATATACTCGTTCTTTGCTGCGACATCACTTATGCCATCCTATAACCTCACCTTCGTGATAATATTCTGGCAGCCTAGAATTCACTTGAGCACATCCGCAGATAATACTGTAGTGGTACAACACACTTAACTCTCGTCGACGACATTATGATCGCACGTTATTATTGTTGATGTTCGAGTAGGACAAAACTGTGCAGACTGGTCTTAATTTATGCTCGTTCACGCTTAAGTCTGAAAACCTGCATTGTCTCAAGGTAGCCATGTTCGAGGGCACACTGAAGTCTGTTAAAATTATAAATATTACTATCGGACGTTTGAGATCTTTTTTTGCGATAATACTCGATATACTGCTGATTCGAATATAAATCAGGTTGATTCTATTAATTGTTAGATATAGATAAAAGTAAATTTACGGTTTTGTTTAAATCTTGTCTTTACCACGGTTAATTTAGTTGCATTTCATAGGACTGTGGCGCTAGTGTGGAAAGTGTGTGGGAGTATTTCATAGTTAATTAAAATATATATGTATTTTAGAAATTGTATTAGTAACCGTGTGTATTTTGCTATCAGTACTTTGAGGTCAAATGTGTTTACTAGTAGGATATTTGCTAAATTTTCCTTTAATTATTAGCAATGAAACTTAATGAGAGACATGTCGTACTTGTGCAAACATTTAGGCTTCATGTATGACGCTTGCCTAGTCGTGCCCCAGAGGCTTAAACCAGCTGAAAAATATTCTTCTCCATCATGTTTGATGAATAAAATGTTTTTATATATTGTCGTAACGGGCAAATGAGAAAATAGGCAACATATTTTTGTCTGTGAAACAGAGCAAAGAAAAATGATATTTTTAACGCTCATTTAATAATCAAGTGGTACCAGCACTTACTAACCCACAAGCTGAGATGCTATATATTTGTATGTCGGCATGTTTGAAGTGACACCGCTTCTGTACGCAAAGTCACACAAGTAACTGATGAGTTGTGAGAGAATAGACGAACTTGAGTATAGAACACTTGCGACACGCTTGCAGGTAACTGGTAGCAATGTTCGTCTAACAATGGTTGTGGTCCTCATACCATCACTGCATTATGCTGCTGATTGAATATTATATAAGACGTTCACGGTTAACAGAACTCATACAAAAATTTAAGAGTGTGTTTTATATTACTTTTGTGTTCTCTGTTCCATTGACTTGATAGCTTCATTGTGCAATGAATCTTAAGTAATCCATTCATATTATTTATTTAACATAGTGGATTTGTGGCCATTAAAACAAGTTAATTGTAAAGTTTTAGTTTTAATGGTGAAAAACGTACGAAATGCTAATTTAAATAGCAGAAGAAATAAATATATTGTAAAACAACATTAACACATAATACATAAATCTTTTTTTAAATGTTTTGACTAACTGTACCTGTTGGCTACTGTACACCGTACCCTATGTGCCGTTATAGACAGTGTTACTTAAATTAAATGTCTTGGTTTTAATAACGCGCAGCATTTACACAACATGACGATTATGAAGTCCACGAAAAATTAAAAAATCGGCACAGATAAGTGGTGAAAACCATGCAACAAATGGTACAGTTTGTGAAAGATATTTTTCTGCAATGTTTATTAATGTTCTATACGTCCACACTTTGTCACACGACAGATTTCTAGACAGTGCACATATCTCAATCAGCACGTGAGGAATGACTGTAATAGCAGCTGCTACGACGTGTCGCAAGTCTTCCAGTGTTTGTGGTTGAGGTGCAACATAAACGCTATCCTTGAGGTAACACCACAAGAAGACTACCGCAAAGCGTCAAGTCTGGTGACCGTGATGGCCACTGAATTAGCGCCAGGTCAGCGCTCGCAACACGGTCTATACAGCGACGTAGCTACGTCATTTCCAAATAATCTCGTACACAATTGTGGAAATGTGGAGGGGCGCTGTATTGTTGATAGGTGAAATCTCTGTTATCAGTTTCCAACTAGCAACTGGCAATTTCTTACACACAAATTTCTTTCTCTGGTTTGCAGTCAGTTACAGTAACTCTGGCATTTGGCGTCCCTTTCAGTGTTTTTAAACTAACATGCCGCATAATTTAAAAAAAAACTTTGATAATTTGTTTTTCATGCACTGTACTATTTGTTACGTTAGGTTTAGCCATTTACCTAAACAGAACTTAATGTTTAATTGACTTTATATGCCGGAATGTAAATGGCGGATAAGCTCATGGGTAGTGTTAGCCAGATCTAATTTAAGAAATATAAGTGTAGTTACCAACCCTCGATTGTCAACAGTAGGCGCGCACAATCAACATGAGGATTGTTTGATGAACTTGTGAAGTGACGATAAATCAACTTTGTATATCGCTAGTGGATAGTGGTCCCTGGAAGAATGTCACTATGTACGTGCTGCTTGGGATGCCTTCCTGCGTGCTTTGCCATATTGCTCCGACATAAAAGTGCTTGTATCGCATTTACGGTGAGTGTGGCCTTTTTGGACATGAGCATTTGTCTTGTTCCTTACGTCATTCCAGTTCTTTATTCGCCACGATGGGTTGCTACATGTTTACAGGAAGTGCAATGCGTGTATAACATATAGGCGACTCCGTGTTCCCAACGTATGGAATGAGGTAGTGGTCACACGTTTCTCCATACGTACTTATCAAAATGCATCTGAACAGAATCCGGAAGGTCAATGTTATATTCGTAATAAATGTTCATATATCGCCACTTCACATTATTATCAACACTACATTCGCGGTTGTTGTACACCCCTGTACTACTGACAATTTGATTAGGGAGAGGGGGATATTTCCTACTCTATATTCATGATTTAGGTTTGGTTATCTTTACCCACAAACTTTCCCGCCATTTAATTCCAGCCTGTCAATATGTGTGAATTTGTGTAAAAATACAAGTAGTAAGGCGGAAATAGACTATTAATGAACGTAATATTACAATGTGAGTGATTGAAGGCCGGTTTCACAATGTCTTGTTATGTTACGATTAAGGTCTGGTTAACTTTTAAGAGCTGGTTAGCAAAATTTTCTGTTAATCCGGTTATGGTTAACTTAAAACTGCTGTTAAACTAGTGGTAACCAACGGTTAAGTTAAACACAAGAAGAAGTTCCTGTTACTGAAATAATAATAACATGTAACAAATGTGGCAAATTGTGTTATTAAGCAGTAAAACATAACCCTTGTAATGAAAACATGATTTGAATGTTACATTATCAGAAAAATTTATTAACTTTGAAGTTATACTGAGATTGTCTTCATTTCTTGCATTTTTATTGTATAGTAGTTTCATTCGAAATTAATGTATCACTGACAATACAGGAGTTGTTCAACAAGCGAGGCTATTAAAACACCTTTTTTAAATATGAAGGCTGAAAACAAAACGCAATATTGGTATTCCCAGACTCAAGAATTTCTTGCCAATAGATAACAATTTTTGTAAATGTACTTTATCTGCACAAAAATATTATCTTATTTACTATTGCAAGAAATGTATTTAATGTTTTAACATAAATAACAATTTAACTTATAAAATGTAAGTTGCTATTATATCTGGTTTTGTTTTAAATGTTGAGGAAAAAGAGGTTAGTTTTGGTTAGGTTACACAGAAGGTCCGTTTATTTTTTATAAATAAACGCGCAAAATTAATCGATATTTGCTACAACATTAAGAAAATTAACTTTATCTTAACCTACATCCAAACAGTTTTTAATTTAACGATTCACGCATGACAACAAAAAGCAGCAATTTTCAACACCTCTAAATTTGAAACAAATATTGTTTTCACTGAAAAGAAATCTTCAATTTACATTTGGCTTCGTTCTCGAGTTATGCTCGCCGAATATAATATAACATGAACATTGAGAAAGTCTCTAGCAGTGACTTTAAACAAATATAATCAGAACCTGCAAAGCAAAACCATTAACGGCGACACCGGGTGAAACAAAATAGAAGTTACACTACAAGTCTGCTTACTTTCGTCTATGTTTAGTACGAATTTCGACTTTCCCTTACAAATCTGCGGAAATCAATTTCGGTGACAATCCACATCACGCTTTGAAGACTTGCATACGCTCTCCGTTATTCTTTTTCCGTGTCGATCTTTTTACGTTTTCATACTTTCGTTTTGAAATGTTGTCGGTACGCGAAACCACGCCCGAAAGAGTGTTGAACTCGGCTGCTTGTCTTCCAATATTCCTCTTTCTGTATCCACGTCACTGTGTCTGTTTATTTACACTCTACAACATTATACTTTTTTTTTTTAACTAAGGTAATTAAATGTTCGTTTTCAGAGGTAATAAAACTACCGGGACGTGCACGTTGATGTCTTTCATCCATTGTTTACAAAGTAATGTTAACCGCGACTTAAAACAACTACTCAAAGCCCAATCACAACGTAAAACGTCACTGCATGGTTGCCAAATCTACATTATCCAGCACTTTGCTAACCGTAACATTCTTAAACGGGAGAGAGGTTTGAGAAACGCTGTTGTTGTAACCAGTATTTAATAGTTTCGTTTATATTTATCATATGGTCAGATAACTAGTACTTTAAACAGACATTGTGAGAGTACATGTGGCAGTGATACTGGTCGAGCAACTGACGGTCCAAGTGAATCAAGGCCAGTGTAGAGCAGAGCGTGTACTGGTAGGAGCACAGGTTCTCCGCTCTCTGCGCTTCCTGCGTAGCCGTGTATCCTGTGTTACTGTCAATACATGCTCTTCTACACGTACATATGTGTGTGTCGTCTCTATGCTAGCCTGCCCACGTGACTACACGGAGCCTGCCACTCTAACACTGCGGGCAAACATACTTCCAGGAATATATATCATATGTGTGTGTCGTCTCTATGCTAGCTGCCCACGTGACTACACGGAGCCTGCCACTCTAACACTGCGGGCAAACATACTTCCAGGAATATGTCATGTGTGTGCTGACACTCTGCATTTAAATTACCCAATATTATGAATGTACTAAACTATAAGACAATAATATGTCATGAATGTCACTCATTTTGATATAGAATTGAGATTTAAGTCGTCACAAATGTATTATGTAATTAATGTAGGCCCCTACCTAGATTCTTCTGAAGGTAATGACTAAGTGATTTGTTGAAACTTGAGTAACTCGTGGCAAATAAAATATATATGTATATCACTTATCACTGCCACGAGTAACAACAAATCACTTAGTTGTCATATATATATATATATATATATATATATATATATATATATATATATATATATATATGTATATGTATATATATATATATACACACACACACACATACACACACATCTATGGAGTTTTCATGTGTGAGTACTTATGTTTCCATAGTTCCCAAGAAGTGACGGGTAAACTTAACGCCATCTGAGTGCCTTCTACATTGTAGAAGTGTACTTGCGTGTCAGTTTTGACCTTATGACACCTTCATATTCACATTTTAACTGTAATTTTAATTATTTCCCTTTAACAATAACATAAACATAGCATATTATCAGTTATTTGATATGTATTACACGTACATATTTTTTCGTACTGAAAACATAAAGAAAACAAGAAGCATATATTTAATCGTCTGTTTTTTCATTGGTTATCAAGTAAATATAATTTTAAATGTTCCATAGGGTTAGAGAGATTTTTGTCAGTGCTTAACATCGAGGTCTTTAGCGCTGGTGAGGGTGACATGAGGTGAGTATGGAGCAGCGCCCGAATGAAGGGGCGGGGGAAACGGTAGATCCCCGAGAAAACCCGCTGACTAGCGGCATCGTCCGGCACGATTCCCGCACTGCACTATGGCTTTCAGAAGTTTAATGCAACATCCGAAGATATGTTCTATCCGTTGATGGAGCTTTACTCATACCTCAACGTGTCATGTGACGCAAAGAACACCGGATTAAGGTTTAAATTTTAAAACATACACATGCTTTAATACAGAATTTGTCAAAACGGGGACTACAATCTACGTGGATTACGAGCGAGTTTTGTTAGCACACGATGTTTAAAACTCACTATGAGTTATTTACAAAAAAGTTATCTTTATTTATCTTTGTGTTCTATATACACTTATTTACAGTTATAAAAGCATCGAATTAATGCTGCGTAATTATTGTTGTATAGTAACTTTCTGCTGTAAATATTTACGACATAAATAAATTATCCCTGTATTTAATTCTTCTGTGCAGTTCTTAAGCGCGAATATTACAATTATAATGTCAGCTGTATTGTGATTTACGCAATCCACAAACATAATGTAATACTATACAGTATAACAACATATATAATAGTACAATAACTTACAGTAATATGTTAACCAAATTTTATTAAATATAATGCAAAGAAATAAAAATATAATATAATTTAATACAATATAATGTAATGTAATACAATGTATTACGAAATATATGGCCACGGCACGGATAAGCGCAGTTGCTTGTGCCCTCATGTCAAACTAAGTCAATCCGTGTTCGATATGTGGTGTGGTCGACACCTGAGAATCATGCTTGACGTTCACATTGGTAGACATAAGCATGTTTTCTCGGAAATATACAAATTTCATTGCGTCTTCATTCCAGCGTAGTTACATCCGTACCTTCCTTAACCTTATCGACTCTCCTCAAACACTCGCACTTCAAGCTTACGCTTATCTTTCCCCATAGTCCCAGTAATTACAACTTCTTTGTTTCAGTTAGTGATAAACTGACACAACTGAAACTTATGCACTGTGTTCAACGTGTATCTGCAGCTAGAAAGAAAACGTTGTGATGTTTTTTAAGTTTTATGTTTGACTGTCGTTTTTTGATGGTATCCTGAAACCAACAATAATAAAATAAATTGTTATACAGAACAGTATTTCATTAAAAAGTATGCATTACATGTCCTAAATCTCAACTTTGTTCGTCTGGAGTTCCTCCTTCATGTGTAAATAGAAATATTGCACTTGGCCATGTTATAAACATCAATTATTGTAAAACAAATAATTTCCTGCACACGACAATGTTTCTCACATTAATTATAGCTACACAGTTGACCAACTTTACTGTACAAACCACCATATACTAATGTTGTATTGAAATAGGTACTGGTTAGCAGATAGTAGCTTTCTCAAAATTAATATATATGCAGTTGAAAAAAGTGATGCATTACATGTCTAATGACGGACTGATGTTATATAGAGATAATAAAGTTAGAATATAATAACCGAAAAACTTGAATTGCATGCACCTTGTGTTGGAGTATAAATAAATATATTACTGTACCAAATTACAGGATACATCTAAACTCGGTGTTACAGTTTAAGGATGTTGAGTACACCAGAATCTTATTATCCTGAAGAATATGTTCGAGTTGAGGAAGCGTAAGAATAACCATAGAACATGTATTAATTTACATTTACATTTTTATTTACTGTGTAGCGTATAATTAGCAACGAATAAACTACCGATAAGATGTATCATTGTTTCTAGAATTTACGACATTTCCTTACTTTAAACTGTCGTTAATTAATAACGGAATTTTATAATTAATCAGATGAAAATATTGAAGTCCACATGAAAAAATTCCCTGTAAATCTTCATTTTTTAAAGCAAAATGCTTGGAGTCAAATAACTCGTCTATTCTTGCTTAAGTCTGACTGCAGAGTAAAATACAGCTGCCTTACAATATGCCATAATTTGCCAGAATTTATGTGGGATTCATTAAACGTATTGTAACAAATTGAAAACAATTTTCAAAAAGGACAGCGGAATAGTTGGACAACCTCCATAGGTGAAAACAATTATCATCTGGATATTTAGAAAATTAGCTGACCAAGGCGTTGCCTTAAAAAAATACAATATTTCAGGAAGAATGCTTCAATTTTACTTCGGCATTATGGCAACTTACCTCTAGATCCTGCATGAATGATGTTATTGAGGTTAATTGGCAACATAGTTCAAGAACCTGCATGATTAATGTTATTGATGTTATACGACAACTTAGCCCAAGATCCTGCACGATTGATGTTATTGAGGTTATATTGGACCATAGCTAAAAAAACCTGCATGATTGATGTTATTGAGGTTATTTGGCAACATAGTTCAAGAACTTGTATGACTGATGTAATTTAGGTTATATGTCAACTTAGCTCAAGATCCTGCATGATTGATGTTATTGATATCCTTTTGGGAACATAGCTCAAGATCCTGCATGACTGATGTTATTGAGGTTATATGACAACTTAGCTCAAGATCCTGCATAATTGATTTTATTGACGTTATATGGCAAAATAGCTTAAGGTCCTGCATGATTGATGTTATTAAAGTTATATGGCAACACAACTCAAGAACCTGCATGATTGCTGTATTGAGGTTATATGACAACTTGGCTCAAGATCCTGCATGTTTGATATTATTGAAGTTATTTAACAACATAGCTAAAGATTTTGCATGGTTGATATTATTGATGTTATATGACAACTTAGCTCAAGATGCTGCTTGATTGATGTTATTGGGTTAAGCTATATATCAAAATAGCTCATGATCCTTCATGATTGAATTTATTGGTGTTATGTGGCACTATAGCTCAAGATCCTGTACGAGTAATGTTATTAAAATTATATGGCAACATAGCTCAAGAACATGGATGATTGATGTTATTGAGGTTGTATGGGTACATAGCTCAAGATCCTGTGTGATAGGTGTTATTGAGGTTAAGCTATATGGCCACATAGTTCAAGATGCTTCATGATTAAAGTTATCGAGGTTATGTGGCAATGTAGCTCAAGATCCTGAATGATTGATGTTATTGGTGTTATATGGACACATAGCTAAAGATCCTGCATGATTGATGTTATTTAGGATATATGATAACAAAGCTGAAGATCCTGCATGATTGACGTCGTTAAGGTTATATGACAACATAGCTCAAGATGCTGTATGATTAATGTTATTGGGGTTATATGGCAACATAGCTCAATATCCTGCATGATTTATGTTATTGGGGTTCACAACCAACCGCTCTATTTGTGTTGTCACTTCGTACATAAAGAACGCATATGCTAACCTAAATATTTAGGTTTAGTTGCTTCTAAACATTTTCAATGACGTACTATATAAATCTTTACTAATTATTATAATAATAAAAATAGTGGACAGTCATTCTTTGCCAGTCATAACCTTTTCCCGTTTCTTTGTTTGCGTGGTTTTCAATTATATGCGATAATTGTTTAGTTACCTGATCCTCCCCTGTGTTTTGACACCCCATCCTGTATTTTATGCTAAGTTATCTGTCAGGAACCTTCGCGGGCGCTTGCGCAACACACCAATGTTTCGTCGCAATCGGATGTGTGCTATAGGAACTAATTCGTTACAATCATACAATTGTGTTTGTATACAGGATTAGTCGGGAGGAAAGGTACATGCTTTGAGAGGTGTGATTATGAAGACAATCTTTCTAATAAACATATGCCCATTTCTTAACCGTTTCAGAGAAACCGGGAATGTTTACTCCCGTGATTTTGTACCCCCTCGGTAAAGTGTCCCTAGTGAATATTTACTACCTGACACAGGGGTGACCAAAAGAAACTGTAAGAAAAGTGTCAGGGGATATTAATTCCCTATCTCCCATTCAGCCAAGAGAATTAATACCTGGTAAGTAGGGATGTAGAAATTCCCTAGTGAACATTTACCCCCTCCAAAAAATATACGAGAATAACAGGAATAAACTTGCCTAACTATCCAATGGGGGTGTAAAACTTACCTGGCCACAGAGGCTTAGGGCCAGTCGCCCAGAGTCTACTCGCCCCCGACCTTCAGCAGCTTTGACAGGCAGTGTACTACGAGAGCCCGACCAGTGCGGATGGCAAGATAGTACGAGTGGCAACTACAGTATGTAACAAAACTACCCGACTTGCCATTCAGTCCTTTTTATGGTCTCCTCCTCCAAGGGAAACTCAGCGACCAAAATAATTAATAATCGTCTTAGGGTGTTACTTGTGAGTTTGAACTCTAAAGGGTTTTCTTGTTGTAATCGAAACTGTTTTCCTGGCAGAGATTGTAAGATGTGTTTGAGTATGTGTTTGACAACTATTTCTGTTTAATGCAAGTGCGTATTGTTTATTTTACTGTAACAACTTTATTGTGGTTCTTTTTTAACTTTGTGTTACATTTACTAGTTATTTCATTTGCGTGGTACTGGTAGGGTCTCATGTGTAACGGTAGATAGGCCCGAATGTAAATACATTAAACATTCAGATTTGTAATTTAGAAATTGTAAAATTATTTTTATTACATTTTTTTCTTTAAATTTTTCATAATTTTTTTACTTTATGAAAAATGTCCCGTTTTTTTTTTTTTTTTTTTTTTCATTTTTTCGTCACTCAAAAAAAACTATTTTACCCATTTTTACGTGAAAGAAAAAAAAAACTACTTTTCCCTGATTTTTCCCACGGTTATTTTCCGGAGCTTCGGAACCCTAACCACGGTCACGCAATCCTGCAAACATCCTGTTATCTGGAACTCTGCGATTAGGAAATCGTCGTTCGAACTCACGAACAGCGGCTCTGGAATTCCCATCGAAGAAACCGTAGACATCATGTCAGCATACTCTGCATGCGTGAAGACCTGTGGCATTTTTGACTACACTGAACTGTATTTACTGGACACGTAACAACACTGTAGTTCCCAATACTAGGGCAAGCACTGTAGGACTGAGACTGAGGTAAACAACTGCACCATGCTTAGAGCGCCACTGTGTGGAAATGTACAAAATTACACACAACATAAGATAACAGTAGCGTGATCTACCGTCACCTGCACTTATCCCGTTCCTTGCTGTTTTCATTAGGTTTCTCTGAAACGGTTAATAATAGGGCATATGTTTATTAGAAACATTTTGTTCAGAATCACCAGTACTGTCACCCCTCAAAGCTTGTAGCTTTCCTCCCGACTCACCCTGTATAGTGGCTCAGTAACGTCAAACATGGAACATTTAAATTTTGGACTTCAAAATAACAGGTTAAAACCGATTATTCTCCTATTTTCACCTAGAAAATTATTTATTGAGATGTATGTAATATAAAATACGTTAAATTAGTCTGAGTGGGATTTCCATTTTTGTTTTATACAGCGATACAATCGTTTATGAACAATGTGATATTCGCTATCAATACTGAAGTATGGAAAGTGAACTAACATCATTTAACGTGTGCTTAATATTTGACACCTGGTTTTCGCGAAAATATTTCTGCACCACTTTGCATCAATGTCTTTACACAGAAACGCCTTCAGATTCTTCGTGGTAACTGATTGGATGATTTTTAAATCTCAGCGTCTTGGATTACTACAAGGCATTTACACAAGCATGGTGTGAATGTAACCTTGTTATTATTGGCTCTGTCAAGTAAGCGACTCTTCTACACAAAGACATGCTGCTAATAACCATGAAGCACAGCTGCAATTGTGTACATAAGATACTGAAACAAAGTGGTGCAAATATATTTTCGCAGAGAACTAAGTTCCCTATTAATATTACGTGGAAAACGTATTTTATGAATATTATTGTAAAATAAACTGAACACATTCATGTCAAGAATGTTCACACTAATAGGGCCTACTTGATGTGGCTAATCCTAGGAATACATAGCTTAGTTACGTTCTATCCAGTTGATACATTTCCTCATCAAGATATTATGTTTCACAGTTGACTGTTTTGAACGGTGAATGCTTGGATCAATAAGACAAGAGTTGTACTTGTTCAGGGTACTGCCTAACTCGGAGCTCAGGTAAAAGTAGGAATATTACATTTTAAATTATGTTCTGTGTGACTCAGTACCCGTCGAACCTAAGTGTTTGACACCACTGACCTTGTTCAACTCGGTGAAACCCACATTCCTATAATATACTTAAGTGCGTATTTAAAATACCCTGAAACCTATGAACAAAGAAGTTTGTTCATTGTAAAGAATATTATTACACAAATTTCTTCCTACATTTTCCCCTGAAGCAATATAATCGTTTCTTAATTACAGAAAATTGTTTTGTCCGAAAGCGAGATCATAGTATGCTTGATGGCGTCACAGCTCTAAGTAGGCAGAATACTAATCGCTTATCTCTTTATTTCGTTGTACTGTTAGCTGTTTCTGTAGCTATGATTGTACAGTCATGGACACAAAAAATTGGCCAACTCGTGAAGGTGGAAATTTGTCTAAATCCCGCTTCGGGTATGTTCGGCAGGCAGGCCTTCGCGCGGGAGACTGATGAGTGCGAGGCGTCACACAACGGCAAGCGAAGGCTGTGGGGAAAAAGGACACAAATCGCAACAAGATATTGCGGTTAACAAGTTCTTAGCAGCCTTTAGTAGAAAATAACCGTGGATGATATTTCATGATCATAAGTAATTGTACATATAATGAGGAGTAGAAATATTGACGTGCCACAAACATATCAGATTTCGGTGTATTATTAGTCGATATTATTATCTTTGAGTTTAATTTGTATTAATTCTACAAATGTTTACTTTCACATTCTAATAAAGTGTTGCCTGTCCCTCATCTTTATTTTGCAACTAGTGCGTATATAAAGCAACAGAAAGTTTATAAGGCAGCAAAAGTACTCGACGAAAACGATACTGAAATGTTTTGAGAGCAGGGGCGTTTGAACATTTCAGAACTGGAGGGGGAAGAGGTTACATCTTGGAACAATAAACCCCTCTAATAAAGCGGAAGGAGCGGGGTCGAGGGATCCTCCCCCGGGAAATTTTGGTATTTCAAGGTATTTCAAGGTGTAAAATGGTGCACTTTTAGCATTTTTCGCATTTAGATGTGATGAATATTAAACTTGCTTAAGTAGTGACTTTTTTAGAAAAACTTTTTAGTGAAGTTTTGCAACGAGACAGTTAACAAGTCAGGAGTCTAGCCCTCTAAAAATGTTAATTTTTACGAAAAATAAGAACACTACACAATGTTATTTAAGAATAAGTTCATTAATTATGCGTAACCAAAAATATTGACAAAATCCTTGCGGCATACAAATTGCTACAACAGCATCGGTGCTGTTTGCAATGCACGCTACGTGTAATATTAAAAAATATGTGTAACTAGCTGACCCGACAGACGTTGTCCTGTCTTAACGATGGCTATTGAAATCGAATTGTTATAATTAATGTCGATAAATAAATCTCAAGGGCAGTCGCTAAGTGTTAAATTTCTTGGAAATCCATGTTTTTCACATGGCCAGTTATATGTCGCCTGTTCCCGTGTCGGAATACCAATAAAACTATTTATATACTAAGAGTATTGTATGTCATAAAGCATTAGCTGTCCCTTTGCGGCTTCGCCCGCGTGTACTAACTAACTAACTAACTTTTAGTTACGTGTTAATTGATGGTGATACTATATTCTATATTATACTACATTCACTGTTTATCTTTAAAACATCAAATACAAACAGATTTGTCCAGTCCACTGCGCTAAGCGTACTTTTTTTAAATTCATCTATGTCTCTATAAAACAGCTTCCCGGCTGCGGCTTCCACCGCAAAACAGCTGCCCGGCATTTAACAGCTAGCGTACTCAATAACAGTGTAAAGAGCGCGCGCAATACGCTTGTATGATACCATGTAATTCCCATCGCAAAGTCTTGCACGGGATACGAACCCGTAACCCCACCCCTCCCACACCCCAAACTTTATACAATACCCAAGTGAACGCTTAAGGCCTCGATCACAGGAACGTACCTACATTGTTTTAACAACAATAGCAATAAAGCTGAAATTGACTCTACTGTTTTTAGGTTTTTTTCCGGGAATTATTCGAATTTTTCTCGCCGTAAAAACCATCTTTGAACTTCAACGAACATTAAAAAAAAAAAAGAATTGGCCAAATTGGTCCAGGCGTTGTTGAGTTATGCGCTTACCAACACATTTTGCGATTAATTTTTATATTATAGATAGACTGCTGAGACATAAAAATTAAAGTAAGGTAAATAGAATTTCTTCTCCAAAAATTCCATTAAGACTGAATTTTAATTGTTTTGAAATCTTTACTCTTACGATATCCATCACAAAAGCACTATGATATTAATGATAAAACAATGTCCTTTCAACCTTCAAGGAAATAATATTACAAGGTTACCTTCGTGGTAATATACATAAACATTTTTTTTCTGTAAATGTTACTAAGCACTTATTCTGTAGTACGAGACTACATGTGTTACATGGGCTATTTGTCGTAATATGATAATCTTAAAATGTTGCTTCCCAGCAAGTCGTTCAAAGTACAGATATTTTCTTGAATTTTATAGTAAAAGCGATTCTACTACCTCGCATTTCACATCCTGGTCCTCCGCACCTTGTAATCTCAGACTTGTGTCGCAGATAGTGTACAGTCAACATCGAATTAAACAAATTCATTAACAGCATACCCCTTCTTAAATGGCGTATAAAGCTAAAGCTAGTCATCCACCTTTCGTCTGTGGATCCGTTAATTATGTGATCTACAGCCAATCAGCAGCCCCCTAAACTGATATCCTTCCATCAAAACCGTAGCAAACTTTAACTTCTGACGACGCAGCATTATTTATAAAGTCACATTTGAACACACATAGAAGACTGTGATGTTTTTCAAAATTTGTTTTACTTTAAATGCCGATGCTTTCTTTGTGATTTAATTGACTTCAACAACTTTCAGTGTTTTATATTCAGCTACTTATTGGAACGTAATTTCCTCTTCGTGAAGAGATTTTTTTTGCCAGCAATAACGTCTAGGTCTTTAGCGCTGGTGAGGGATGACGTGATATGAGTATGGAGCGGCGCCGGAATGTAGGGTGGGGAAAACGGAAGATCCTTGAGAAAATCCGCCGACCAGCAGCGGTATCATACGGCACAATTCTCACATGCGAAAGTCCGGGGACCGACCCCGCTAGGAATCGAACCTTAATCACCTTGGTAGGGAGGCGAGTGCTCTACTGCTTGACAAACCTAAGTGTAGCCCCGGGTAGGGGAGGTAAGAGCGTTAGTGTTTCGAGGTCGCCGTGTGAAGGCAGTGGCGGGGAATGTCTTGGAGCCCTCCCTGTACACTCCACTCATATTGTAAGCGACCATCTGTAGTAGGTCTAATAGGCCTGTGCAGTGATATAGCTTGTGGATACGCGGTGCAAAACGACACGACCTGGGAGCCTAAGCTCGAACTGCACTCGTATACGAAATTATAAATTTTCTGCCGTAACTCGCACGATTTTAAAAAACGGTAAGCTCGAACCATACGAGAGCCCTCGTGTACGTCCAGACCGTGCGAGTTGGTACTCTCTCGGTAGGCACCGATCACCTTCACAACTCGTATACATCGAGTGTTATAAGCAAGCAACATGGCCGTCATGGCAAACGCCTCCTTGAAATAAAGAGAGTTTGACGACACACGTGGAATATAAGAATTATGTCTTTACGCCAAACACAATACAACAGCAGTAAAAAAATTACTGAGGCTGAAAACTACAAATTAATTGTGACTAAAATGAAAATTTAAATAATTACTTAAATACTAAATAATATCTCACACCGCAGTGTGTGATGCGATAGGCTAGTGGTCAGAGCTATAAAGTTATATTTCAGGTTTTTAGCTGCCGTGAGTTTAAAACTTGGTCAAGGTAAGTCAAATTTTTTACACAGTTAGTTGTATTCTTTTTATCTTCTATACATTGAAAATTTGATTTAAACGTAAAGTTGAAAGTATTATAAGCACGTGAGACTGTTAATGATTTAACTTTAGTTATAAGTGCTGTGATGATTAGAGCAACAACTGTAGGTCTGCACAATATTGACGATTGTCAAATATTAATGCAACTACCATTACGAGAAGTAGAATACGAATATATATGCTATGATAAAGTAGAGAGCAAAAAAAGCGCATTAGATTTACAAGGTATACAGTTCAATGAATTTTTTATTTCCTTAAATGGTGCGGAAGCTCAGAGTAGTATTTGCTCCTGTCCTTCTCCCAGTTATATACAGTACTAACTGTCAGTTTGTGGTAAGCATAGTATTTCACGTTTCTGTTATAACTTACCGAAAGTCATATCATAAACATTTATGTGCGACAAGCATGCAATGTGTGCAAAACAGAAATAGTTGAAAATTAATTTCAACAAAAAAACTTAGTAACTAACTGTAGGGGTTTCCCACATACTTAACAAAACTGTGGTTCATGTTTACAAACTGCGAAAAGTGGTAAGTATGAAAACCATTGCGATTATAGGAGATAAAATAAAATAAAACGCACAACACCAAAATTCATATCAAGAATAAATACATTTCACATTTTAAATTGATTCATAAAGTTTCAAAGAAACTAGTTCAGCTGAATACCATTTTCAGTGTGTAGTTAGTGATTTGATGTAAGTAATAGACTGTAAATATTTTATTTGAAT
>PNEQ01122018.1:0-11526 GCA_003012365.1 Medauroidea extradentata
TGCCACTGTTGTCGATTTTGTGCACGATATGGTTCTCTCTTCACATTTGGACAGTATCTGGCAATATGATTCAGTTCATTGCATGCATAACATAACACACTGCTTCCTTCATAACCTCTTCTTGCTGAACTAGTGCCATCTCTCTTAGCATTAATAACCACCCTTTCATCACATCTTCTATCATAATAGTTTCTATTTCTGTGCCAACCCATTCTCCTATTATCTTGCGCAAAATGGCTTCTCTCACTTGTTTCGGTTCTTACGGCCTATGCTTTCACCTCATCTTCATCATGTTCCAGTCTCTCCTGTCGTTCTTCCAGTAGGTAGTAGTTTACTCTTCACATTTTGGAGGTTGAGTCCATCAGCTAGATGAATGCTCCGGATCAATGCACCATACTTGGATCTGGGTAGGCCTAAAAGTAAGAAAGCAGCTCGCGCAGCATCTGTGAACACTAGCTCATTTCTTCTAATTTCTTACAGAACATCAACACTTTATTTACATACTCTCTCATGGAAAGGTCATTAGTTATCTTGAACATCACCATCTCTTCCAGCGTCGTAACAACATGCAAAGGATCTAAATCAATACTTAAAGTCTGCAGTGTATACCATGCTTCTCGTGCTCGTGTGCACGCTTCCACATCTATGAGTAATGAATCGCCAATCCTTTGGATAATGAAGTTAAGAGCGTCTTTGTCCTTCGAGGCTTGTTTCGGGGTTAAGTCCTTATCTTCAATATGCATGTATCCAGGTTCATTTGCTTCCCACCATCGTCTCTGTTCTAATGCCGCCTGCACACTTCGCGACCACGAAAACCAATTATCATCGCCCAACTTTTCAAACTCCTCCATTTTCTTCGCCACCTTGATGCTTTGTTTCACAAAACACAAGTCACATTTCACTCGTATAAATATTTCTTTCAGTTCTTACCCTTGTGTTTATATATGTTAAACTTAAGCACCACAGCATCCTGGGCCCATAACCTGTTAGTTTGTCAAAAAACAAAACCACTGTATTCAGAATCACACCTGCTTTAATAAATCCTTTATTAATATTTGTCCTCTTTATAAACATCCATACACCATTTTTCAAGACTCCTGTTGCCAACATCTAAAACCAAAATTACCTTCACAGCAACACAACCTAACAATAGGCACTGTGATGTAAACAGCTGTTGTCTGTCAACAATACTCTACCGTTAGGTAGATAATCGTTGGCTACAAAGTTGTGGCCGTGTATAACTGTCGCCGATACTTTACTGAGACAAACATGGAAACGTTTAGTATTGTGTTTGTAATATTTGTTATTGTACCACTTTTTTATTTGGTTAAGTGTTTTCATTATATATCACAGTAAAATCACTATTTATTTGTATATCGTGTTATTACTCATTATCGATAATTCTAATTATTAAGCACGATTATGCATTTTCCTCTGCATTGCACACATCGTTAAAAGAAAGAAAATGAACGACACACATATGTGTGTATTCAATGTTCAAGCTCAGGGTATAACAACAATTCCTGACAGATATACGAAAGTGTTTACTGTTTAAGTCACTTGTCACAGTGATTAAAAGTCACAGAGTTTTGTGAATACGAATTTAGTGAATACTGTTCAGTTCAAGTCACCAGTCACAGTGACAAAAAGTCACAGAGTAGTGACAAGTATTCACAATTGTTACTGTAAATAGAATGCCACAGTTATTCCCAGCCCTAGAAGAGGGAAAAGTGAGAGGAGCGTGGTCAGTGGCCAGCAGCAGCTAGCGCGGGCGCAGCGCTTCACGAAAGTACAGGTGTTGATGGCTCACAGTGATAGCTCAGATATAAACAAAGGCGTACCTTGAAGTAGGCAATTCATGACGCGTAACTTCAGACGCTTGTAACAACTTAACGGTAAGTCGGAGACCCATGGTTTCAATCTTCAGAATACTTGTTTTAGTACCCCCAAGCCACCCCTACATTTAAGACGTGTAATTTTTCCGCATCCTGCATGCAAACTAATATTACGAGATATGAGATCACTAAAGTGTTAAGTCCATATAGTCCAGCAGCTGACAGTAGGCCTAATTCTGTATGCAAGTTTGCGTACAGAGAAAATTCTTTCTGCATTGATTACCTGGCTGTATAAGAAGCAAAAAAAAGTTGGGTGGACACCCCCCCCCCCCACATTTTCTAATATGACATCATTCAATATAGCCGCAATCACTTAACTCGCCTTATGCTTAAGTAAGTTTTGGAGCGAGAACGGTAATATTTATAGAAAAAGTTCTTAGGCAAAGATGTTCAGAATGAAATTGTCTACAAGTTTGCTTTCGACAATTTTTTTATATCTTAAATACTTAGCGTGGTAAATTGAATTTTTATTTTTAAGAGTAAGAAATTTTGTTGATTATATAGTTAGCATAATTTTTTTCTATACCTGAAATTTACATTTCATTGAAACACAAATGATGGATATTTGACTGTACTTTCCTAAATTAGAAACATTAAAGTTAATATAAGGATAGGTATATTTTTATCAAAACAGCATAACATTTTATTTGCCTGAAGTACAGTTAAGTTTGTTTAAAACTATTTATATTGTAATTTAGAGCTGTAACGATCAAATGTAAAACGAATAAACTTATTCGTCGTTGTTAGTCATTTGAAGTGAAAATCGAATTCGGTAATATTATGGACATTTTTGTCATATGTATATCTGTAAGTGTTAGTGACTTAAACGAAATTTTCTGTTATGGTTATTTTTTTATTTGTATTATTAGTTCAATTTTTGCTAGACTTCTTTTAAGTCTATATATGTACATCAATTCAGTGTTGTTAAATATTATCTTACATTTTGTGTATACACACACATTCTCTCTCCAACACCCACACAACCTCTCACACAGAGCACATGTATTTAAGAGTGTGTTACCAATAATGTTTGATTAGAAGAAATACACAGTTACCTAACAGTATTAACTGTTCAGAAGATTCAGCCACTGTTTGCGGATTTGGACTGTGTCAACTACCAACAGTTGATCTCTTTACTTAGAAGACATGAAAATAATACATACAACTCATCCTGAAAGTGTTAAGCACGTAGTAAAAAGGTTTAATCATTCCTTCTCAGCTGTCGGTGCAGGTATGGCATTAGAGCAAACAATAAATAGAGCACAAAAAGGAGCATCTGGTGTAATTGTAATGATAAGGCAGAAACAATTTGTTGCCCAATGGTATTTTATGTACCATGGGTTACTGCAGATAACCAACTTGCACCAAGAAATAACTGAATCAGTACCAATAACATGTTACTTAAATGTACATCACGAGCTCCAGAAAAACGAGACATTGCAAACCAACAACATGATCGTGACTGTAGTTCTGTTTATACTGAAAATAGAAAATCCTTTTCAGTTATCTGGCAACACATCTCTACACAACCTTTCAACACAAATATCAGTGTCTGCTAAGGCAAAAGAGAAATTGTTGAATTTGTGCAAAATAGGTGTTGAAGTTTATGAAGCTTACAGAAAGATCATATATGTTGAAAAGATTGCACGTATCTGGGATACAATACATCGCACAAAGTTACCCACTTTCGTTTCTCAGTATAAATCGAAGGAAAACCGAAAAGAATGGACAAAAGCTAGATGTTTGAAGACTGCCACAAACAGAATAGTTCAGATCTCCCAAGTTCGTGGGTATGAACTGACACATTTGTTTTCAGTTTTACTGTCAGATATCTCAATGATTGTTGATGAGAATAAACTTCTTGTTAAAACAAAAACGTACTATCATACAATAATTAGACAGTAGGCTTAGTGAATGCCAAATAGAAGCAAAATTACAGCCAGATATAAGTACTTACTTCATTTTGGATGTCATGAACTGTTTGAGAAAGGTTGTAACAAAAGAGAAGAAAACGTTTGATGATGTCGCCAGCGCTTACTTGAAATTTTCGTAATCACTCTCTACTGGTACTTCAAGAATAAACCATGTGTTCAATAGCAATCAAGAATGTTCTAAAGACTCTGAACCTCTATCAAGGCAAAAAAGGAATGTCAATGTTTTATCAAAAATATTTTCTGTGGTAAATGTACCCATTCAAATGAACACTTTTTGACCCTCATCAAAAAACAAGTTGTTACTACAAAAACCTATAACTGAGAGTCTAAAATCATTGCTGGTATCGTCACCAGTTAGTCAGCTGCATGTGTTAAGTGCATTTTCTGGTTCCTCTGATGAAATTTATGCCAGCTGCGTGGGTATTCAAATGTTATTGGAGAACCAATCCCTACCATGGATAGATTTTTAAAAAGAAGAAGCCGATTTCAGGATGGTGGGTCATGGAGGAAATGCAGCAAAAATGGGGCTCAAGAAAATCGTGTTTGTTAATGCTAACACGGACATATAGGTATTGGCTTTCACTGGAGAACTTTCTACGCTTTATGAGTGAATGAAGTGTGGTTAATAACTGCTAGTGGTGATATAAAACAAGACTTAATCCAAGTTACTTGTTAGCTGAACCACTAGGACAAGACCTGTACCAAGTATTACCAGCTCTTCATGCTCTTTCTGATGCTGACTATGCCAGCAAGTTTGGTACCAAGAAAACTGCACTTAACAGTAACACTGTGGAATACTTAAATGACTTTGGCATGTCGCCATTAGCAGCAGATTTCGACGAAGTCATGTCTCTCGCCGAACAGTATTTAGTGCAATTATTGAAAGTAGGTTCGTGCTGCAAGACACTTGATGAGTTTCGGTTATGGAAATACCACCACGGAAAAAATATATCTCTCGACGACTTCCCCCCAACAAGTGCACGTTTTTACAGGGGCATCTTCTTCGTACTTTCTTCCACACATACCTAATGATACAGTGCCTTTCAGTTGGAACACTTGTGACGTTTGATCCACTTAAGTTTGGTTTTGAAATGACGGATAGTGCTCTACTGCCATCAAAGTTAATTAATGACTGTAGCACAAGATTACTACATTGGTGCATTAATTTTTTTATTTATTTTATTTTTATTTTGCATTCCATAGATCCCCAAATGAGTACAGGACTCAGGGATGTGGAACAAGTCAAGACAACTTACAAATATGTTATGTTACAAATACATATACAAGGTACACACACTAACTTGAAATCACACATGATATGAATATAAGGAGAAAGCGTACAGAAGATAAAACAGAGCATACATAAAATAATACATGTACTGTACTATATTGATTTAGACACACAGGAGAACATGTAAGTTAATTAGTCACTGTCAGTGGAGTTTAATAACTCATCAATGGAGTAGAAAGCCTCACCAATTTAATAATTTTTTAGCTGCTTCTTAAACAATGTACAATTATTTATGCATGTATTTTTTTAAGAAAGAGGGAATCTTACTATACAACTTAATGGCAGTGAATAGAGCACCTTTCTGATACATAGTTAGAGTATTTACTGGGTAGTGAAAGTAACATTGAGTCCTTGTAAAGTGTTGATGAATAGCTGAGTTAGTTTGGAACATATCAAAATTTTTAGACACAAAAACCAAAACTGTGTAAATATATTGACAAGGTAAGAACTTTTAATTTTTTAAACAGAGGACGACAAGAGAGTCTGCTTTTCATATGGCACAAAATTCTCAAAGCTTCTTTTGCATAACAAATACTTTATAGGCATGAGTAGAATTTCCCCATAACATAATGCCATATTTTAATATTGAATGGAAATATGCAAAATATATTACCTTTAGTGCAGTGACATCAAGTTTATTTGACAAACATCTGAGAGAGTAACATGCACTGCTTAGTTTAGGTATTATCTTTTCAATGTGAGAGTCCCAATTTAGATTATCATTAATATGGACACCAAGAAATTTTATGTCCTTTGTTTGTTTTAATTCAATTCCCTCACAGCTTAGTTTAGGAGTGGTTGCTAATTTATTTTTAGTTACAAATGGAATAAAACTTGTTTTGTTTATATTTGTCAATTTATTTGCACTAAACCATTCATCAATATCTTTCAGAGCTTGAGAAGCTATTTCAACCAGCCGAGATTGAGATTTATCTTTCAAAAGAATGCTAGTGTCGTCAGCAAAAAGAATAGCAACTGCGTTTGTTTGTAAAACATTTGGAATATCATTTATAGAAATGAGAAACAGGAGGGGACCCAAGATAGATCCTTGGGGGACACCATGAATTATTTTACCAGAGAAAGATGTTACATTATTACCTGACATTTTATCTTTCATTATGACTCTTTGTTTTCTATCAGTAGGCCAAGGTATGAAACTAGTACGTTTCTGAAATTATTTCTTATACCATAATGTTCAAGTTTAAGTAATAAAATTTGATGGTTTACACAATCAAAAGCCTTCGCCTAATCGTAAAAAACACTGATCACATGTTCATGCTTGTCCAGAGCTTCCAAAATTTCTGAAGTTAGTTTAAGAGTGGCATTGTCCGTAGACAAGTTTTTCCGAAACCCAAACTGAGAGGGAGATAGGATCTTATATTGCGTAATATGTTTTAAAAGACAGTTGTATATGGCTTTTTCGAATATTTTTGAGAAAGTGCATAAGAGAGAGATTGGTCTATAGTTTTCTTTTTTCGTTTTTTCTCCCTTTTTATGTATTGGAATGACTGAAGCAAACTTAAGTCTTTCTGAAAGATTCCATGTTTAATAGAATTATTACAAATTACACTTAAAGGCCATATAAGTTCTGCAGCACAATACTTAACAATTTTACTGTTTATTTCGTCAAATCCATGTGATGCTTTAGATTTCAGGTTATTAATTATTGTTTTTATATCAAGAGGGTGTATAAAGTAAGGTTCTAAATCAGGAAATTTAATAGGAAACGCCTTTCTAGTAAACTCAATGGGGTCAGTAACAGAGGGTAGTACAATGTTTAGGTTTTTATATTAAGTCGCTGGCTACCTGTAGGAAATATTCATTGAATACGTTTGCAATGCACAGTTTATCATTAATAATATGATTATTAATTTTAAGTTCCATTGGAGAATCTAAGCTTTTGTTTTGTGAGATTTCAGATTTTATTATATCCCATAAAGTTTTAACTTTATTTGAAGATTTGCTAATGAGGAAGCTAAAAAATTACTCTTAGCCTTAGATATAACTTTATGAAGGATTTTACAGTACCTCCTATAGTAAACTTTAGCTTCAGGAAGTGATGAGTCTCTAGATATTAAAAATAGTTTTCTTTTAGTTTTACATTATATGGCAATACCTTTTGTTATACAACCAAAAACATCTAAAGTATCAGTAAATCTAGACATATAAGGAATAAACTCTAAATCATTGTCTGTTTTCTCTGCTAACAATTGATCATCTTTGACAGTTTTGGGTTTACTTTTATAAACAATGTGATTACAAGAAGGTTTTACACTAAAAAATCGTTGGTGTTTGACCTTTGATTTGTAATATTAGGCCTTAGCCATTTGCAAATCAGTGATTGTTTGATCTGTTGAGGCTTTTTAAGAGATAAACACACACTTTTTTTTTTCACATTTTTTACAAGCCAATTTTCTAAAAATGTTGGTTTATCAGCAGAAATAATATTGCATATTTTAGTTGCCAGAAATACTTTACCATTTTTGTTGAGGTGCTGACCATGTTTGGTGTGAAGAACTTTATCACATGTACTTACATCTACATTTTGACATTGTTATAACTCAGGCAAACAGTTTCAATTTTTTTGTTTGTGTCTTTGATAGCAAGATTTACACAAGAGTTAACATCTAAATCAAACCTGTGTGGGATGTTTACCACTGTTGTGATTGGTTGATTTTAGACCGTTAATGACTATAGTAGTAGTTATGATTCGTTGGTCGGCAGACTGTTTTGTGGCCAGCGTGGTCACGGCTGACAGTGTGTTTTGTCAATGGCGGGCCAACATGGTTGTTGTCATCTTGCGACACGGTTGTAATACTTGTAGTTAGAGTTAAATATAACTGGCGACGAGGATGGGATCGTCTACTTAATCCCGAAGTTCGGGGTCGGTAAATAATTCCGGGAGTGGACCTAGGTTACAAGATCGCAGTTGGGAATAGAAGAAGAGACAACAGGATGTCGGTAGGCAAGATTGAAGAGTTCAATGGAGGCGAAGGAGATTTCGAGTGCTACGTGTAGCGGCTGGAGCATTACTTCACGGCAAACAAAGTCAAGGATGATGAACGACGTAGTGTGTTTCTGACTTTGTTAGGTCCGGAAACGTATGCAGTCTTAGGGCCGGTTTCACCAAGCAAGATTAAGAAATATTATCTAGATTAAGTAGTAAAATATCTCGATTTTCAGTCACTTATGTTTCACCACACACTTAATCTCGATTTTCTTGGGTTATCGAGATTAAATAGTTAACCCTCCAATTTCGGCCGATTTTTAGTCACATTATCGAGATTAACTCATAACATATGTTGTTTGTAAACAACAATTGGTGAGAGGTCTGACAGTTCGCAATTCAAAAAGTGTATTACAATGGCTCATAGGATGTAGAATCCATATTATTTTGAAGAACATAACGATGCTGACTTCAGATTACGTTTTCGTGTCAAAATAATTTGCCCACAGATATTTTGAATGGATTGACGATCGTCTAGGAGGTCAATATGCAAGTTGATATGTATTAAAATTGTATTTATTTTATTATTGTATTCATGTAATTCTTAACACATGGAATATTTTTTCATTGTCAAATATTTCGACGTCCTTTCTGAAAGTGCATGTGCGGGTGGGTTGTTTTGACACACAAAAATGCAATCGGAAGTCAGTAATGTGTTCTTAAAAATAATTATTCCCTCCACGAATAAAAAAAAAATATGGTGTATTTTGAGTTAATGGTTATAGGTTAATTTTAATAAAGGACTGTTACATCAACGAATTACATAAGATATAATGTACAAACTCTCACACATTTCAATTGCAAATTAACCTAATTTTTGCTGTTGCGTAAAAACACTAAAATGTTCTGTTACGTTATATTTCCATTTTATTTGCTACAAAGATTTGGCCTTTATTACAGATTTTAAAAAATTACTTGTATTTCACGTCGACGATCGCAACACGATAACATTATACAAAAGAACAAAACATCAGTGATTGCCTCCGCTGCCCTTGGTCCGTACAGCCACAACGGCATAAAACATACGTATTCGGGAATCTCCGACAGCTGTTCGGGAGTTTTCGTCCGTTTAAGGCAACTCTACAGACACCCGTGTTCAGAAAATCGCGATAATATTATCTCGATTTTCTTGGAGGAAGATAATTCGTGGTGAAACACAAGCTACTTTATCGAGATTAAAATGGAAGATTAACTTGTAATCTCGATAATGTAATCGCGATTTTCTACAAAGTTAATCTTGCGTGGTGAAACCGGCCCTTAAAAAACTTGTGTGTACCACAAAAGCCAGGGACAAAGACGTATGATGAGCTGGTCGCCATACTGTCCACACACTATGCGCCGAAGAAGATAGTAATTGCTGAGCGGGTGAAACTATTACGGCGGAAACAAGGGACTTCGGAAAGTATCTCAGATTATGCCGTTACCTTGCAAAAGATGTCCATAACTTGTGAATATGGTCAATTCCTAGAAGAAGCCCTTCGGGATGTGTTTGTAAGTGGATTGGGAAACGAGGAAATTGTACAGAAATTGCTAGTAGAAGAAAAGTTGACTTTCCAGTTAGCACTAGAAAAGGCCTTAATCATGAAAGCGGCTTTAAAGCAAGCGAAATAATTACGGCCGGAAAGATTGACATCGAAGCAAGAGGATTTCACCCGAGAATCCGAAATGGCATTTGCCATTCAAAAGAGAGGGAAAGGGACATCAGTACGAGAGCAAGGAGTGGAAGGGGGTAGGCCTAAAAATAGTCAGCGACCACAAAGGAAATGCTACAGATGTAATAGCACTAGTCACTTGGCAGCACAGTGTCCCTTCGCAAGTTATGTGTGCAATGGGTGTAAGAGGCGTGGACACATAAAAAGAGCTTGTGCTACAAAAGGAGTACACTGGGTGAATGAGACAAAATTGGAAGACTTAGATTTGCTTAACATAGACTTTAGTGACTTGAAGAGTGACACAAATAATTTTAAAGTGGATGTTAGGTTGAATGGTTATCGGGAAAGTATGATCATAGATACAGGAGCGGTGGTATCAGTGTGTTCGGACAGAACCTATCAGGCAAAATTGAAGTCGTGTGCCTTGCATAAGTCTCGATTGGCTTTGCGAATGTATTCGGGACAACCACTGCTTGTCTTGGGGGAGTGTCATATTCCGGTAGAATACCTGGGGCAACAGATGACTCTACCAATGGTGGTGGTCGATAGTCAAGGGAAATCGTTACCCACACTGTTGGGGTGAAATTGGTTGTCGACCCTGCGGTTAGACTGGAAAAGTACTGTGGGAACCTTGAAAGCAAGTCAGAAGTCCTACATTCATCAAGTGCAGGATAGCGTTTTTTCATCAGAACGCGAAGCAATGGTCAGTGATTTGATGGCAGAATACAAGTCAGTGTTTGGGCCGAAGTTGGAAGAGATCGCAGGTGCAGAAGCAGATGTAGTCTTAAAGGAAGGAGCCACTCCAGTGTTTTGTAAGGCCAGAACGGTTCCCTTGGCAATGAAGGAAGGAGTAGAAGCAGAACTGAGCAGGTTAGTGCAAACAGGTGCCGTATACCCAGTAAGTAAATCTCAATGGGCCACACCAATTGTATGCATTAGAAAAAAGATGAGGAGGGGTGCGGCTATGTGCCGACTTTAAGGTGACCTTAAATCAGTTTGTGGAGTTGGACCATTACCCCTTACCGAAACCAGAGGAGATTTTCAGCGAGCTGGCAGAGGCAAGAGTTTTCTCAGTAATCGATCTACATTCAGCCTATACCCAATTGCCAGTAAGTAAGCAGAGCCAGCAATTGTTGACTGTCAATACTCATAAGGGTCTATATCGTTACACTCGATTGCCTTTTGGTTTCTGTAGTGCCCCATGCATATTCCAAAAGACAATGGAACAGGTACTGAAGGGTATAAGCAGAGTTTTTGTGTATTTAGACGACATTTTAGAGGTAGGTGCTAGTTTGGCAGAGGCATAAATTCGACTAGTAGAGGTGTTCAAAAGACTTAAAACCTATGGAGTCAGGGTAAGGAAGGATAAATGTAAGCTGCTATGCAAGAGTGTAATATATTTGGGGCACAGGCTATCAGGAGAGAGCATACAGCCAACAAGGATGATCCAGCCCCGAGAGACATTACAGAGCTGCGTGCGTATTTAGGTATGTTACAGTTCTATGGTAAATTTCTTCCAAACATAGCCACAGTGCTGCACCCACTGTGTCAGCTACTACAGAACAATAGGACGTGGCAGTGGACAAAAGAATGTGGAAATGCATTTGAGGAGAGTAAGTTGTTGTTGCTAAACAGTCCGGCTCTAATACCATATGATCCAAAGTTGCCACTTATTGTTACAGCTGATGCTAGTGCTTACGGAGTGGGAGCAGTGTTGGCACATCAAATGCCATCGGGAGAAGAAAGA